>JAHWFP010242005.1:479842-525645 GCA_023313725.1 Lithobius niger
AAAAGAAACAGCTTTTAGAAAAATGATATTTGGATATACTGAACCTACGTTTGCCGTTTTTTATGTGTCTAATGTCAGTGTACGATGCTCTAGGGGTTTATTTGATAAGTATAAACCACTGGAATTCCCCTTTAAAGCTATCTGGGGGATCAGGATAAAAGATCCTGATAAAAACATATCCAAAATTGCCTTCCGTGGTTACTGGTCAATAGTTTAGTTTTGTATTATAGTGTTTCCCATCGCGAATGACGAAGTGTGTGGTGCCACAAGTGCTTAAATGCTGGCACTCGCACCTGCCATGCAGTCAGTGATTCCCCATTTGATTAAGCGTACCCACGAATTACATCATATAGGATCGTCCAGAGCTCCCTAGATGCGTCTTTAGTTATGAAATCAGTTCCAGAGTACACCCCTGCAAATTTCCCTTATATCAGTAATGAGGAATAATTCACTCGAGTATGCTTGTTGGGTAAGGGTTGGGATTGCTACAAAACGCCCAGTCCTTATCTCAAGGAGGAACTCTCAAATTACACGCGAGTGTGGTATAATTAGAAATCCATTAGTGTGTGCTAATTAGTAACAGCTGACTGGTTAGCACACCAACCAGCCCACCACCACCCTTGACCTTTGAGGCCAAAGCCGTGCGGCTCAGCCATACTAACACGGCATTTGCAGATATTGCCGGTTGCCCAAACTTTTAGTAGTCATATCAATAATAAAGTTTGTACATTACAATAATAAACGCTTCACAACATTCGCAAACTTATTTTTCTTGCAGGCAGAAGACACACCAAAAGTACAGCGTCCAAAATACCAATTTGCTGCCCTTTCCGTCGGTTACCTTGTGCAATGCCGTTGTTCTCCCTGAAGGTTTTGATATGTCTCGTATTCCTGGATACGACACTAGTGTAGGTGGTACATTAAATGCCAGTACTTGCAACAATGAAGAAGCTATTGATAAATGGGTAAGTGGAGGATACTGAAGTTAACTGGTATCCTCCGTGGTCTGTTTTTTTGTTTGATTTTGTTTCTGTTACCAGGGGCGAACAAAGCATTACCTGGTGTGCGGGGAGTAGATTACGCGTAAATCATTCAGTAGAATCGGGCACTTGTCTCAACGGAATATACCACAACACAAACCCGAACTTGACCGAAAATATCAGACTTTCAAGTCTGTCATGCAGATTACCTTATTTATTGATTTATTCATTGCATGAATTGGTGTAAACTAATTAGTTAAGTTTAACATGTTCAGTTACTTTATGATCGGTTTAAAGTTGGCTGCAGTGCTATACAATGGGTTAAGTTGCGGCGCATTACTGTTGACGCACATTTGCTAGATATCTCTTTGTTTTCCGGGCACAGTACTCTTTCGAATTCTGAGGTTGAATATGATGCAAACATTCGTGGACTGGTTGTCGGGGATTCTCGAAATTGAATTCATCATCATTATCACGTAGAAATCTTTTTCAGCAGCTGCTAAAACAAATGAGAACACTCGCAATCACATTGCATCTTGAAGCCAAAAAAAAACCACAAGGAATGTTGCTGGTGTGTCCATTTCATGACGCAGCTCTGTTTTTATTGGTCTTTAACCCTTCATTGCCACCAATGCCTAACTTAATGGCTTGAAAATTAAATCTTGTTGCTCACATGAACTTGTGACGTTTTCTTTTTTTGGCAGGAGGTGACGTCGATTTTGAAGGACGTCTGGTGCAAGAGCTTCAGCTGCAGTGCCACAATTTACCACAGGAGGTCGCTACGAAGCGATGATCCCAATAACAAAACTCGGTGCAGAAAAGTATTCGGACTAAGCAAATCTCGTTGCATTTTACTGATTCCTGCTGCTTATCAGGCTGAAAACGTGGGAATTTGCAGTACATTTGCCCCGTTTTGTTTAGGGAAGCAAGAAGCTTCCTCCATTGCTGGGTGGTTTTAAATATGTCGGGGAACTATCCCATGACATACTGTAATATTGCAACATCACTAACGAATTTTGGATTAACATTGAAGCTCTTGCACCAATGCACCATACTATGCTACTCAGTACACCATACTATTGACCACTGGTGCAATTTTGATACCACCTTAAAAAGAGAAGCTGCTCATAGACTTAAACTCCAATACTTCAATTACAAAGCTTCACACCTCCCATATTCGAAAAAAATTCTATTAATTGCTCCTTGCTGAGTAAAGAGTTACAATTCCTCAGTCCATGTAAGTTGTCACGAGCAAAGTTGTGGTTTTGTGATGCTGTATCAGTTTTGAAAATATATTAGGATACATTTTGAGATGTTTTATTTCCAAATCAGTTAAATTTCGTGGATGCGACAGCTGCGATATTGTACAGTATCATATCGCTATAACGTCGAACCTTATCCTGAGCTTTGGTTCCAGTCGGCCTTGATCACATTATGTTTTACTTGAGTTGTAAACACCACTCTTGCAATTAAAGAGGTGGGCCTCCAACTTGTTGTTGTAGTGAGTTGTTTTACTATCTGCAGTATGACACATTTATGACATACACATTTTGCTGTTGTAGGTATGCTTTAATAACATACGGATTATACTGTACACTAGCTTAGATTAAAGGTACATGTGTGAAGTTTTCGTGGGTACATTGTTCATAGCGACTGTTCAGATTAATTGTTCAGATTAATTGTTCAAATTAACTTTAATTCCAGATGGCCGCCATGCTGTTTACGACACTCCCTCAATCGACTTGGGAAATTATCCATCACATTTTACAATATTAAAACCGTGATTTGTAGATTTCGTGTTGAGTATTGGCCTTCAGTTCGTCGGTAGTGTTGGTTTGGGATAATACAAACGGCCTTTAAGATTTTCTTGGTGGCCAGATGTTGACAGTGCGGCGAAAGATGATGCGTTGAGGTTCGGTTTCGTTTGTTGTTTCTTATGGACCCAAACGTTTTCCACTTGCACACTAATCTCTGGATGGTTGGTCGGGACGGAGTTTTCTGTAGTTTGACTCCAAATTGTTTGGGGGGGGGGGGAATGAGGCTTAATGGCGCGTCGACAGCTTGCCAAATTGTTTGGCATAAGCTCGGACGTGGCATTATTGACTTTATTTCATTAATTTGTCAACACTACAAACTCGCTGCTCAATTGAATAAACGTCAGCCATGATGCGTGCAGCGATACTCTCGTCACGTGTCTTTGTTAGCATTATAGATTTACTCTCAACCCTGTGCTGCTAAAAACTTCACAAAATACACTTTCCGTTGATATATTGTTAAGAAATCTGCGATAGCAGGCTTAGTCTCAGCTATCATTTGAAAGGAGTACACCATAAATGTGTCACATTGTACCTCCTGTAAGTAGACGGTGAAGGAAATGCATTCAGAAATGTGAAAAAGGGAGAATTGCCAGCAGCGACCAGCTAACTTCCGTTTCTATTGCTAATAACGAAAATATGTATTACCTATATTTTAGCACTCTTGTTCTCGAATGCTTTATTCCGTAGATTTAAAATTGACTTAGGCCAGCCAGCTTGTAAACCCGAAGTGTGCATGGGTGCTTCCCTCCTACATAAGAGCCAAAAGGCGAAACTGGCCGTATTATTTTCCTCTCAATATGTTATGGTGGTGCCTCAAGAGGGAAGATAGGGTGGGTACAGGTGATGTATATTTTCATTATTACCAATAGAAACGGAATTTAGCCGTCTGGGGCCGGCAATTCTCTCTCTATATTGCATACAAAAATCTTCATTACCTGTAAATGTAGCTGGCGTGCGTGTGAACTCGACGACAGCTAGAGAAGAGAAGATGGCCGCTTTCGCCCCTGGGCTCTTAAATAGGAGGGAACATGCATTGCCGCTTCGGGCTTATGAGCTGGCTGGATTTAGTCAATTTTAACTCTAGGAAACAAAGCTTTCGAGAACAAGAATGATAAATTTACAGGTAATTTGGATTTTCGTACGCAATAGGAAAAATACTGATGCAAACCAACTTCAATTGCCGTTTTAACTTATGTCAGACGGTCTGAATGGGATTTGAACCCCTGACCTTTCAAACAACAGGCCCTTGCGCTCAATCCTACAAGCCACGGTCAAAGGAAATGGCCACAGGCAGTATTTAACTCGCTTATGCAGCCAGCATTTTTCCGAGTGCCCTGGATGGGTGCTTTCTGTCACATATCCTACCTAGTGATCGAAAGTACCGCACAATAAAGCGTGAAATCAAGTAATTAAAAAGTATTAAAAAGCGTATTAAAACCGCTTAAGCGTATAACTTATGGATGTAAGCCTTGAAAACGCTTAGTGCTCTAAAACAACAGAGATACAACAAAAAGACATGTAAGCTCTGAGCGTCACACCAACACGTGTAAAAGAATCTCCCATATCCCAAAAAATAAATTGGAACCTATTTTATGTGTATTAGTGTGACGCTGATGGCTTACGTGTCATCTTCTTGTATCTGTTCCTTTAGAGTATTTAAATTTTTAAGGCTTACAAAGCCAGAATGTCTTTTACACGTATTAGTGCAATGATAATGGCTAACATGTCTTTTTGTTGTATCTATGTTGTTTTAGAGCATTAAGTTTTATCAAGGCTTAAATCTGAAAGTTATACGCTTAAGCGGTTTTAATAAACTTTCAAAGCTTATTTGACATGTATGAGTGAAACGTTCATGGCTTACATGTCTTTTTTTGTATCTGCTCCTTGAGTACATTACGTTTTTTTTAAGGCTTACAAAGCCGGAACTTATTTTACACATATTAGTGCAACGCTGATGGCTTACATGTCATTTTCTTGTATCTGTTCTTCTGAGTATTACATTTTTTTAAAGGCATGCAAAGCTGGAACGTATTTTAAACGTTTCACTGTGACACTGATGGTTTACACGTTTCTTTCTTTTATCTGTTCTTTTAGAAAATTAAATTTTTTTAAGCTTTACAAACCCTGTACATCTTTTACACGTATTAGTGCAATACTGATGGCTTATACATATGTCTTTTTGTTGTATTTGTTCCTTCAGAGTATTACCTTTTTTTAAGGCTTACAAAGTTAGAGCTTCTTTTACACGTATTAGTGCAACGCTGATGGCATACATGTCTTTTTCTTATATCTGTTCCTTTAGAGTATGAAGTTGTCTTTAAGGTTTACACAGCCGGACCGTCTTATACGTGAATAGTGTGACACTGATGGCTTACACATATTTTAATTGGATCTGTTCCTTAGAGCGGTTAAGTTATTTTATGGCATAAATCCGTATTTTATATGTTTAAGCGGTTTTTAATACTAATATCTGTTATTTTTTTGGAGATAATTCAGATAAATTAAATACCTAGAACTTTTATGTGACATAATCGCGAGGTAAGATAATTGACACGAACGCTTTTTGTGGTACATCAGTCACATTAAAATATCGTTCAAAAGCCCCTAGTCCTTGTTCTTACCTACGTTTTAAGCTACGAAATTTGATATTTGGTTCATTGGTTCAATATCTCCCTAGCAATACGTCCCTAACAAGAAGAAGACGATCAACAACAACATCATTTTAGTTGCATTAAAACAGTGTTCAAACGGCCCTATGACTTGTTCATACCTACGTTTTAAGCTATATAAGTTGAAAATCGGTTCAATGTTCGATCTCTATAGGTGAGAGCAAAATTTCCCCAACAGACGAACAACAACAAAAATATTGTAGTTACATTAAAATACCATTCAAAGGGCCCTAAGCTTTTGTTTAACACCTTACAGTTTAAGCCATAAAATCTACTTCTATAGGTAAACGTTTGTTTCAAAAGTGGCCATAAGTGGCGCTGCCATTTATGGTAGGTTTCTCAACAGTCAGGAGTACTATGGATTTTGTAAGTTTTCCATTTACGTTTCTTGCCATTAATTAAATTCTTGATGCGAGTGTTGATCCAGTGATTCTTAAACTTCTTTTGAGCACAAGTTAAAACAGGAACAAAGTGCTGCACAAGGTTAAGGAGGAAGTTGTGCAGCGTCCCCCAACAATTCTCACAGTCAACATCAGCAAACTCGTTAACCCAGTTGATTTTCTGAGTCATATCCGTTAGGGAAACGTAGTTGGCTTTAGCATAATTTTGGCGGTGGGTATGCAACTTACTATTGGTTCCATTGAGTACAGTTCATTTAATTCCGACTTGGTCAGACTTACCAATGGAAGTGTCAGCAGTAACGGACATTACAATAACACTGCGGTCAGTGACAAGAAGCTCCAAAAAAGATGGATTTTAATTGATTCTAAATCTAGTATGAAAGTTGGTGTTTAGGGTAAGAAAGTGATCATCGGCAAGACAGTGAAATCTCTCAGAAATCGAGTTGCTATGGGAGTTGACCATCATAGACCCCAGGGAAGTTGCAGTCTCTCATCAAAATGAAGCTGGTGTGGTCAGTGCTACATCCAAAGTTAGAAAGGCAAGCAGGAAGCATGTCGAAAACGTGATTGTTAGATTCAGCACAGGTGACGGATGCGGTAGCTGTAGCCAATAGCAATGGTATTAGTCCCACCGGCAATTTAGTACCACACAGACTCTCCCAGTCTTCGTAGGGACTGCCAACACAAGCATTCTGGCTAGGCTCAAGATATGATCTCGCACAAATAACGGCACCCCTCCCCCTTGCTTCTAGTTTTTCGGTCAGCACGAAAACAGATGTAGTCGAGAAGGGCATCGAAGTTGTTGTTATGATGTGGGGGAAAATGGCAATGATATCGGTTTTGGTGACAGTCACAGTTTGTTACGCTTGTTCGTGAGTCCGCCAATGTTAGTATACAAAAATGTAACTCGGTGAATTCAGTGGAACTATTTTTCAGCATTTTCAATGGGCGAACAACTCTACCTAAAAATGGCATAACAAGAAGGTCTGCAGGTCAAGCTGAGAATGTCCACAGTCGTTTCAATGCAATGTCGATTCTAAGTTCCTCCATAATGACAGCAGCGATTTTTAGGGGAGACGTTTCAGGCTTAAAGCGACTCACGAACACTTTTTTTTATGAGGACATCTGTATTCTGAAGAAGCCTTTTCTGAAATGGTTGCGCCACCAGTTCCTCTGGTGTGGATTTCGTACCTATGATGGGTTTTTGGTTTTGGTTGTTGTAGTCGTCGGTGAGAGCATAAGACTGTTGTTTGGGACCTTTTTCCATTGGTGACGCTTTCAGGCTATGACTGTGCCACAATGATAGTTTTTCCCCGCCGAGTAGCTTGTGTTGTTTCTGTAGTGAGAAATTCACTTCCGTGCTAATATTCAATAAATACGATAGTACGTTAGTGTCCTTAACGTTAGGTGTGAAGTGTGTCTGATGCTGTTGATGTGAAGGCACACTGGGGAATCGAACCCTGACAGTATTACATTTAGCGATGTGGGTTACAGTTCGAGTGGTAATGTGAGATAAGGTCGTCTTTAGCTTCTTCCCATCACTTATCATAGTGGGAATAGCTTGTCATACCTTGTCACCAATATAGTCTAAGTTGAGTCTAACCATGTTGTAAAATTTGCACATGTCGTCTCTAAGTTCAGTTTTAATGTTATTTAAACTTTTTTCCAGCTGGTTTACGTCACCAATCTTCTTCACGTAAGCACTTTTATTTTCTAAGAAGTTGTCAACAAAAGAGCGCATTATCGGTATGAGCAACTAACCGCTGACATGTATGGTAGAAGGAATCAGTTCCCTGATTTATTACTTCCTGTTGTTCACCGGTAGTACGTGCAGGGGCGTCTTGGAGAGTGCAATCACTGATTAAGCTTAGGTCGAGGCATTGATTTTCGATAATCACGTTACTATCAGTGGTGGTCACCATCTCAATCAGAGTTTGGCCTTGGCAAACTCCCGCTTCATGGCTGATTTTATTTTCTAGAGTTTTTTTTCTCTTCGTCCAGTATGTTTTGAATTAGGTTGGCCCTTCATATTCAAAGAAAAGTGCACATTCTTGTCAGAATAAAAATGTAGATGAAAAATTTAAACACGTTGCTACATTACCCATGTTTAGGAGCACGCACGCACCGATTCCATGGCATAGTCCACATCTGAGGAAACGACACAACGCTGACTTGGGCTGTCAGTTGCACGGCGTGTGAGCGAAGAGTCCCAACAACAACAACAACAACAAATGGCCATGATGTGATGCCAAACAGTTCGATTATTGTCATTAAAATTTTTCATGTATTGAAATAATTACGACAGGACCCCAAGCACCGAATTTTGTTGGTCTATGGCAGTTCTCGGGGGAGCTACATGGTTTCAAAGTTTGAGTTTAACATGGAAGGTCATGGTGAGGCTTACAGCTTTTATATCAGGACGAAAGCCAAATGGGCTGGGATAATGACAAATAAATACAGCTGCAAACTTATTTTCGGTTACTTGACGGAAGGAGCAGTGACAAGCGTTCCACCAATGGTGATCGGAAAAGTGTGCTTATATTGTTTGTATTATGTGTGAGTGTTACATGTTGCTCATTGCCACTTTTGGTTGGCCGTGTAAGTTTGGCTGAGCGGCCTGGCTTCTGCCTTTGGTCTTCAAGGTCGATGCCTTTCTATTGAAGTGGTTACTTATCCAGAAGAAACAAGTAATAATAATAATAATAATAATAGATAGAGAGAGACGATGCTCGAGGCATCCACCTACCCAAATTCCCCAGCGGCAGATGTTAAGTGGAAGAAGTACCACCATTATTACAGTTGTTTTTTGCCGCATGAGGGAGGAAACCGGAGTACCCGGAGGAAACCCTCGCGCAACGGGCGGGAAACAACCGGAGAAAAACCCGTACATATACACTTCCCATCGCCAGGATCGAACCTGGGTCTGTACGAAGCCAGAGATGTACACTGGGACCAGGACGCCTATCGAATCTGACGCCCCAGTGCTCGCAGCTACCCGTGCGCCCGAAGTGAAGAAGTGTCTCGATCAGATTGCAAGGAAACAGGCTTCTGATGCCGGCAGCATTCCTCCAACTCCTGGAAACTCTCTACAATCGCTTTAAGATTCCCAGAAATCGACGACCTCAGGTCTGTTACGTCTGTTAGACTTTCCCACGATGATTTGCCAAGACAGTGTTACTCTTCTCCTGGATGCAGGGGAAAAACCAAGAAACAAACAATAACTATGCAACACGGTGGCAATACTCGGCACCAGTAGGAGATCATGTCAAACATTTCCGCTCGAACTGGGAAAAGATAACATCGAACCCATGGACTCTCAACCATCAGACAAGGTTTCAAGCTAACTTTCGTAAGCAAACCAACATTGATCGGCCCTTTGCCTTGGACGTTTGCAACACCACCGTCAGAAAACCACTCAAGAAAATTCAAGAGTTATTACAAAAGCAATATGAATAAGAATGCAATAAGCAATAAGAATGCAAAGACTCTTTGCGCCTGGGCTTTTACAGCTCAATTTTTCCAAGACCAAAATATTCCGGAGGGGAAGACTCATTTTCAAACTAAAGCCTCTCAATCAAAAAATAAACAACTTTGACTTCGAATGGAGACACTGGATGCCATAAGACAATCTCTGAAGTGGAAAGACTGGACTGTCTCGATAGACCTCGAAGAAGCATACTTTCATTTGCCTCTGTACCATTCTGATCGCCACCTCTTCCGGTTCATTTACAACAGGAAAGTTCATGAGTTTCAGACCCTTCCCTTCGGCTTAAATGCAGCTCAAAGGTCTTCAGAACAATTCTGCGTCGAATTTTAGATTATATTCACAAACTTCAGGTCCACTCCTACGAACATTTGGACGACTAGCTTCTTCAAAACAAATATTCGCACCAACTACAAAAAATATTCAGATCACCCTAGACCAGCTTCACCAACTCGGATTCGGCATACAAACTTAGAAAAATCAAGATTAACTCCTGCCCACTCCTGTCTTTTCTTAGGAGTTCAATTCAACCTCTTATTGTCAACAGGGATGCCCTCACTCGAACGCATGGAGGACGTTCTTCAACATTACAAAAAATTTCTTCGTCAACCACCGTACAAGGCCAACCAACGTTCCTCTCTAAAATGTTTACACTCTGGTTCTCCCAGCATAAACTTTCATGCATTTGGAGTAAGGCTAATACGATTTCAATTTTGAAAAAGGGTTCTCCATCGAATTACCGCCCCATTGCTCTTACATGTGTGTCATGCAAGATCATGAAGTTGATTATTCGAGACAAACTTCTGCAGTTTTTTTTATAATCACTCAGTGCACTCAGTTATTAGACCAGACCAGTTTGGGTTCATTTCTAATCGTTCGGCAATCCATCAGTTACTACTCGTACTGGAGCGCTGGACAAGCGGAAGAGACATCAGAGTGTAGTCAGATGTTATTTACTTCGATTTAAAAAAAAAACAATTGTGAGTCTGTAACACATCGAACTACTATTAAAAATAAGCTGATGTGGGATCGAAGGAAATCTTAAATGCTGGCTGGCTGCCTTTATAAGAGGGGCACACAGAGAATGATGATCGAGAACTCGCACTCATCCTGGAAGCCAGTGCCGTGTGGGGTACCCCAGGGATCAGTGCTTGGTCCTACACTTTTTTTAATATTCATAAATGACCTTAATATCGGTAACACGGGCATGTTTGGGTGTAGGTTTGCGGACGATTTAAAGCTCGGAGTTGAAAATACCGCTTCCTGTCCTTTGCAGGAACTGGAGGCTCAGATTCAGGGGGTGGCTACTTGATCTAAACAGTGGCTGCTCCCCATCTCTAATCCAACATGTTCCTCTTTCCACGTACAGAATAAAAATGTATACCCACAGTATTTCTCGACCACGAGCCCTTACCGCAGGAAAAGGAAGTGAGAGAATTGAGAATCTGATTCACCCAGAATCTGAAATCTTCCGTTCGTTGCCAAAAGGTCGTAACTACTGTGTTTCGTCGCTCGATGATTGTGAACAGCTGATTTATGTCTGGGAACGTTACTACTAAAATATGGGCGTTTAAGGTGTTCGTGCGTCCAATTTTAATATATGCTAGTCTCCATACTTGGCCAAGGATATTGACCTTGTGGAAAAGATCCAACAACATTTCATAAAGAATCTTTCCGGTTTTAGAGGAATTAAGTAGCATGATCGACATCATAATCTTGGCCTTGACTTGCGAGAACGCCGCTGCATCAAGGCTGATTTTATACTCACGTATAAGATTTTACACAACCTTATTGACTTCGGCCTACCGTATGATCGTGCACAGCAGGAATACTGTACTCGAGGACATGATTGGAATATAGACGGAAAGCCAAAGGATCAACAAGAGTTCTGGAACCTTTGACTCTCGTTGTGCTTTTGGCTTTCCGTCTATAATCCTTTTTTCACGTTTAAGTGTTCCATTCGTTTCACTTGGAGGATGGTGCGGCAAATAAGCGTCCCTCCAGTGACGAATGGGTAGTGTATGTTTATATTTATACACGCAAGTGTTAAATGCTGCCTATGGACGTTTCCTTTTAGCCGTGTCAGTATGGGTCAGCGGTAGGATCTCGGCCTTTGGTTCCAAAGGTCGTGGGTTTGAGTCCCCGCTCAGGCAGTCTGACATATAAGTACAAAAGGTAACGTAAATAGGTTTGCATCTGTTCCTATTTGGAATGCCGTTGATGCAAATACCTTGTCTGCCAACTCTGTCACGTGTTTCCGTGGGCTACTTAAAAACGAAGATTTAAGCATTTTTCTTAAACTTCCACTACCTTGATCGCAGGAAAATGAATGAAGAAAATACTCCCTTCTTTTAAATTTGTGGGAATGGTGTTAGCGGCTCACCACCTTTCCGTATCCCTGCCACCTTGTCGGTAGAATAAACTACAAATTATTATTATTATACGGTATTATTGTAGTTCAAAGAGTTAAACAGTTTCATTGGAAAACTGAATTCCATGGCAAGTATGGTCCCATATGGGAGATAGATGACCCGGCCCTTATACCATTATCGCATGACACCTGGGGAGCGAGTCAACATTCAGGAGTGTTATTACACCCCACAGACGAAAGTTTTCCGGTCGAGACTCTTCTTTGGTGGTCGGACATTAAAGTTCTATCTCAATCAGTTCCATTTCATGAAGTCCCACCAGACTTACTCCGTCTAACAGATGCTTCGCTGCAAGGCTGGGGAACCCACATCAGAAACCACATAGCCTCAGGACTTTGGACGAATGCAGACATGGACTACATAAATGGTCTGGAAGTCAAAGCCATCTTCTAAGCTCTCCACCATTTCCAAAACGTAGTCTCAATGAAAGTAATTACAGGCCCAAACAGACAACACCACAGCGGTGGCCTATGTCCATAAAGGTGGTAGAACGAAGTCGAGAAACCTTCATGCTGTCACCTCAGAGATCTTCACGTTTTGCATCCAAATCAGGACGATGCTCTTTTCACGCCACATTCCATGAAACCGGAATGTGATTGCAGACTCCCTCTCGAGACGACACAAGCTGACCACGGGAGAATGGGCCCTAAAAACTTCCAACTGCAAATATCTGTTCGCAGCTTGGGGAACTCCGATAGTTGACCTATTTGCCACGAGGTTCAATGCCAGGCTTCACCACTTCATCAGCCCAATCCCGGGTGTTCAAGCTTGGGAAGTAGACGCCATGACTACATCTTGGTAGAACCTCTTCGGGTACATGTTGCCTCCATTCAAACTTCTGCTGCAGGTCTTACAGAAAATCTCCCACTCTGTCTAAATTATTATGCTTCTTTACTGACCTTTTCAAAACGGCACTGAAAAGATCCACCATTTTGTTTATCATTCAGCATTAAATTCGGTTTTCAAAGCTGCATGAGAAAATGTACCGCTGGAAGGCTATCGCATCTCTAACTTACCAAATCTTTTGAAGTCGAGAGACCCACAACAAGAAGAATCGATTGAGACCTCTCCTTGGTTCTTAACTCCCTGATGAAAGAACCTTACGAACCATTAGCAAACTGTAACTTTACCTTTTGACAAGTAAAACTGTCTTCTTGATTACAATGACCTCAAGCCTTAAATGTAGCGAAGTTCATGTTCTTTCCATGGACCCCGCTTACTTGGCCTTTTCAGAGGGCAACGTATCCATATTGTTAACGCCTTGTGAATCTTTCAGAGCCAAGTCCCAAAGACCGAATGAGCCAACAAAAACAATTGTCATACCTGCTCTCACCTCACTCGTGGGTAATGAGTCTGAGGGACTACTCCGTTCGGGCTTTACGTTTTTATCTTGACAAGACTGATACTAATGAATTTCGAAGAGAAAGAAACCAACGTTTTGGGTGAGACCAACTTCTTGGGTGAGAGTTCTTCAGCCAGCCGTGATCGTTTTATATATTAATACTGTGATTGTAAATGCTTATGAGGCATCTGATATCAACTGCCATGACAACAACAGCAGAGTAGCAGACACGAATTAAGAGTCATCTCAACATTCTGGAACTTCCACAATGCCATCCCCATTCCCGAGGTTTTGCAGGCTGCATAATGCTGAAATACTTCAGTCTTTGCCTTCATTACTTCAGGGATATGACTGCGCAAACTTAGCGAGCTGGAGATTGGCTAATATTCAATAATCTTCAGAGGGGAAAAAGAATTTCGGAATAAAATGCTAAAATTTACAGGTAATGTACATTTTCGTTATCCAGCCACCTAAGCACTGATCAGTGATGATCAAAAACGGTCTTTTTCAGGACCACCAATCATGAAGAGAGATCCTCAATCCTGTTTTTTTTTAAAGTTCTAATTCTGAACTTTGTGGGTGGACCAGCTCCTAACGCTTGGGGAACTTGTCAGGTGGTGCCCACTGCCAAGCTGACGAGGTCTACTGTAAATACTAAAATTTATAGGTAATGCATATTTCGTAACTATAGAAAGAGAGAATTGCCGCTGGGGCTACCAGCGGCTAAATTCTTTTTCTATTGCGTAAATGTAAATGTACATCACCTGTACCCACCCTACCTCCCCTCTTGAGTTACCACCATGACATATAGACCATTATATCAACGATTATATTACAGATCCTGTGGCCAAAGCAAATTTGTTTAATACTACTTTTGCAGCCAATAGCATTGTTGATAATAACATCATTCCTTCAACAAATTTGGATTGTGAACTTGGCAGCGAACTTTGCACTGCTGTACATTTCACCCCATCAATTGTGCTTTCAGCTCTTACTGAGCTCAAACAGAGTTACTCTGTGGGACCAGAGGGTTTCTCTGCTTATTTTTACAAAGAAATTCGTTACCAAATTGGCATCCCCTTGGCCTTCATTTTTGCATTGTCCTTTGACTCAGGAAAAATCTCCAGTGTTTGGTCCACAGCAAATGTGGTTCCAATTTTTAAAGGAGGGAATGCTGCTGATTCGCAGAATTACAGACCAATCCCCCTTACGTGCTCCCCATGTAAAGTCAAGGAAAAAATCATTCGCGTTCAGATGCTTAAATACACCAACACTAATCATTTAATTGGTGATGACCAGTTTGGTTTTATGCCAGGGCGATCCTCAACTCACCAACTTCTGTTGGCTTTGGACAGGTGGACTGCAGCTTCAGATATAGGATTGCCTACTGATGAAATTCTTTTTGATTTTCGAAAAGCTTTTGAATCTGTAGTTCATAGCAAATTTCTTTTTAAACTTAAAAATGTTGGGTTTTGATAGAAAACTTTTTGCTTGGATTGGTGCCTTTGTTACTGGTCGCACACAACGTGTTGTCCTCGGTACTTCTTACTCTACAAGTTTGGATATTATTAGTGCTCGGGCCTTTTCTTTTCGTCGTTTTTCTGAATGATCTATCTTGTAATATTCGTAACACGGAACCGCTAAAATTTTCAGATGATCTCAAGCTTCACAGTGTGATCACTGATTCACATGATAATGAATGTATTTAGGCAGGGATCAGTCATGTTTTTCGTTGGTCCATTGACTGGCAATTACCAATCGCTACCGCAAAATGTAAAAGTTTCCATATCGTCAATGGTAACCCAGTGTGCACTTATGTGTTGGATGGGGTCCCACTGCCAGGACTTTTCTCTGTTAAGGACTTGAGAATTTGGTTTGATGCCAGTCTTAAATCCACCACCCACTGTGGTCAAATCGTGTCAAACGCTAATCGACGTCTTGCTGTTGTTCAGCGAGCATTCACCTCGGGTTGTGTAAACACTAAGCTGAGGGCATATAAGGTTTTTGTTCGCCTCTTACTGGAATATGCTACTCCTGTCTGGTGCCCTTATCTCATGCAGGATATCGATCATATCGAATCCACTCAGCATCGCTTCACAAAATCTCTGACTGGCATGCGACACTTGCCGTACAATGCCCACCTAAATAAACTTAATTTTGAATCTTTGAGCTACGACGTCTTAAGGCCGACCTCATACGTACCTTCAAGATTCTGAAAGGCTTTTTGTCGGTTGACTTGCCCTTTTTTGACTTAAGTACTGTAACCTGTACTCGGGGACATAGCTCTGAATTGGTAGTCCCTCAATCTAGGCTAGATTGCCGAAAAAATATTTTCTTTGTCAGGGTTGTTAAAGCTTGGAATTCCCTGACTGAGCAAGCTATCTCTTCACCATCTGTTGCAGCCTTTAAGCGTAACTTGTGTCTTTCTGACTTGACTTCGTTCCTAAAGAGGCCTGAACACTGTAATCTTTAGCTTCCACCGGCCATTTCATGGTTTTAAATTAAACCATTATTATTTTTTATTTGGTGGACTGGCGTAAGGAGCATCCTTTGTCATGTCTGTTTCCATTTCACCTTCAACTTGGTTTTCAAACTTTTTTATTATATTTTTTTTATCTTGTTAATGATTGACAATTGGTTTAGGCCAAGCTTTAAACTGCGATTCATTTTATTTTTATTTTTAAAAAACATTGACAATGAAACAGCTTTTTCCCTCACTTGTCCCTCACGTTTGGCGATGCCATCGGGGACCATTGTGTCCCTGGTAGGACTAACCTTGGTGGTACGGCATTCGTGACCCCAACACAATACCAGCTACCCTTCCTCTGTAGCCAGGCCATTGTCTTCGTTTTAAACTCTTGAAGTCCTAAACTTCTGTAATTTTAATTTGTTGTTTTAACTTCGGATGGCAGTTAGTGACCACTAGGTCCTTGCCATTCCGGTTGTGTTTGCAACGAACTTATTATTATTATTAAGTGCAAGATCGCACTTCGGGGTTAGCGAGCTGGAGATCGGCTAATATTCAATAATCTCCAGAGGGGAAAAAGAATTTCGGAATAAAATGCTAAAATGTACAGGTAATGCATATTTTCGTTTATGAAAGAGAAACAGAATTTAGCTGCTGGTGGCCCCAGGGGCAATGCTCTCTTTTTGTTGACAGTGATCAATTTCGAATATTAAGACTAAACAGAATGTTTTAAAACTGTTTCTCAGGAAGAATTATTGGATAAAAACAATCGAGCTATCGTGAAGTATCGGCGAAGTCTGACTGAGGAACAACGGATGAATCTTTCAGGTCGCATTGAAGATTTTATTCAAAAATGTAAATTTGATGGATCTCGTTGTGGCACTTTGGAGTAAGTATGTTAACTTTTCGGCATTAGTTGAATTGCCTATAGCAATGAACAATTAATGTAATTGATGATAATTGATTTCCTATTCTATTTTGGCCTGCTTCTGTTGCTTTTTAAATTGAACAACATTACAGCCTGTTGTTGTGAGTTGACATATGCTTTTTGAAATGGAATTTTATGTTTGGATGCCATGCTTTTGTGATAGTAGGCATAGAGTCGATTGTTTTTTTTAAAGATCTATTTAAAAAAAATAACCTTTGTCCTAAAACTACTGTATGTTCCCACACTGCCCTTGGTGTACACTAACAAACACAATTTTACAATTTACATTTCAGCGATCCCAACGAATTTTTTGTATTCAATAATCCTTATTACGGAACGTGTGCAACATTCAATCCAGCATTTAACCAGGCATCAACGAAATTAACGGACTTGCATGCAAGTAAGTTAGCACCAGTTGTGTAGTGCACATAGATTTAGTCAACTCACTAGTGACTCAGTAACATGCATAAGAACTAGACAGGTAATAGCATTAACCATAATATCAACACTGTTATTGAAGATTGACTTATAAATATCAGTGATACGGTCAGTATTAACTCACAATTGTTACTGAAATAACGATAGTGAGTTAATCGCCGACCTCAAAAACTTATTGTGTAACCTATTTTATTTTTTCCTAATTGTTGGGATTTATGTAGTGAGGTCATAGCAGATTAAAATGCTTAAAAGTAACAAAAAACCCAATGATGAACGAATGTTTTAAAATACATCTATGGTGCATGACATAGGTGCTACCCTCTGAAAAATGTGCACACGGTTTGTGGCCTACTTCCGAGTCAGCAAGGCTGCGTATCAATGTGCCAAAAAAGATGAACTCTATCATCAACATTAATGTCATTCAGATCAAGATTAGGGTCGAATGCCAAAAAGTCGTAAATATGACCGTCATCGTCTCATGCTTCCATGCTGTAAATAGATGCGAACAATCACTAAAATCTGTTGGAGAACAACAACTTTACTCTCTCTGCTCATTGTCCCTTGCCATCTTACAACCGACCTCACCATTTTCTCTGTGGCCAAATCTGAATGACCTGACTGGATAGGGCATTTGCAGAGTTCTCACATGTTCGTCACCGCTTTACTCATAGCTTCATGTTTCCATGATGTAAACAGATGCAGACAACGCCCAAAATTGTTGGAAAAACAACAACTTTACTCTCTCTGTTTATTGTCCCTCGCCATTTTACATCCAATCTCACAAGTCAACACTTTCTCTGTCGCCAACTCTGAATTGCCTGACTGGATAGCACATTTGCAGAGTTCTTATCTGTTCATGACCACTTAATCATAGCCTTGTGCTTCTGTGACATAGACAGATACAGATAATGCGCAGAATTGATGGAACGACAACAACTTTACTCTCTCTGCTCAGTGTCCATCGCCTTCTTACATCTGATCCCAAAATCAACACTTTCTCTGTAGCTAAACCTGAATTACCTGACCAGACAACACACTTGTAGAATTTTCGTCTGTTCGACGTCACTTTTTCCTAGTCTCTTGCTTCCATGACATAAACAGTTGCAAATAACGACTGAAATTGTTGGGAGAACAGCAACTTTACTCTCTATGCTCATTGTCCCTTTCCATCTTACATCTTATCTGAAGAGTCAGCACTTTCTCTACCGCTAAATCTGAATTACTGATCAGATAGCATATTTGTTGACTTCTCATCAGAATGTTGCCACTATGTTATAGTTTCATGCTTCCTTGGTATAAACAGACGCAGACAATGACCAAAATTGGTAAGAAAATAACAACTTTACTTTCTCTGGTCATTGTCCCTCGCCAGTTTACATTCAATTTCAAAAGTTGGCACTTTCTCTATGGCCATTTATGGGAATTACCTGACTGTATAGCACATTTGTAGAGTTGTCGTCTGATCGTCGCCACTATGCCATAGTCTCGTGCTTCCTTGGAATAAACAGACGCAGACAACGACCAGAATTGTTGGGAGAACAACAACTGTACTCTCTCTGCTCATTGTCCCTTGCCATTGTACATTCGATCTCAAAAGTCAGCTCGCTTCCTATTGCCAAAACCTGTGGATATCACATTTGTAGAGTTCTCACTTGTTCGTCGCCACTTTGTCATAGTATTGTGTTTCCATGAAATAAACAGACGCTGATAACGACAGAAATTGGTGGGAGAACAACAACTTCACTATATCTGCTCATTGTCCCTCGCCGTCTTACACGTCAAAAGTCAGCACTTTCTCTATCGCCAAATCTCAATTACCTCACCGTGCACATTGCAGAGTTCTCATCTGTTCGTTGTTCTTTGTCATTGTCTTGTGCAGGGTAGAAGAATGTATAGGTAGTGCCACTCTTTCTCTGAAAACGGTAAACTTTTGGACCAAAGAAGTACCTGCTTTCAGCGATTTACTGCCAGAGGGCGCTGTCCTGAAGTAACGGAAGCGCAAAGCATCATGGGGGATCAAAAATAGTTAGCGTCTCTAAAACAAATTGATCACGATAAGAATACAAAGTTAATCGCTTAAAATTTATCAGAATTCAGATTAAGACACCAAAATCATTTCAAGAAAGATCAGAACTTGCTGATCAAGCTTTATTTTTTAAATCCAACTTTCAATTTTAAAACGGGTTGTCGTTGCGAGCGTAGCTAAGTATAACGCATGGTTTTGTGTTCCGAGAACGTCCGAGAAGCATTGCTCATCGGTCGTTTAAGCTGAAGCTTCTTCCGTGGTTTACATTTATTGTAATGAACTATATACAGTTTGAATCGAACACTGAATAAGTTCTTCAACTTCGGATGTTGCCTATGCACGATGATTTCGTCAATTTCTTCAGGTATTGTCGCTATTACAATGGTTACCATGGCAACGATACCGCCATTTTTTATTTCAAGTTTCGGCTCCTAAGAGAACCATACAAGTGCTGCCTTCTGGTGCCGTTGGTGGAAACAGGTATTAATTTTTAACACGTTTGCAGAAAAGCGTCACTACCTACTTAATCTACCCTGGTCTCGTGCTTCCGTGAGATAAATAGACACATACAACGACCAGAACAACAACTTTACATTCTCCTCAAAATGTCATTGTCAAAATGTGCTATCCTCGCCATTTTCCATCCTATCTCAAAAGGTCAGCCCTTTCCTTATCACCAACTCTGAATTGCCTGACTGCATAGTTCATTTGTAAAGTTCTCATCCGTTTCTTTGCCACTTTGTTATAGTCTAGTGTTTCCATGACAGAAAAAGATGCATAAAATGACCAAAATTGGGGGGAGAAAATAACTTTACTCATCATCCCTCGCCGTTTTATATCTGATACCACGGCTCTCTAAAATCTAGTTATGCACATTACAAAGTTAGCCACGCTTACACGGTTAGTTAAGTTACACACTGCATAGTAGTATAGTGCCTCGTTTCACCACAAAAAATTTGCAAATAGCCTGCTCCGCCTTCTACAGAAAGGAAATGGAAGATAGTGACTGAAATTTTGAAATCATGTGACTGTGACATTGCTACATATTTCATTTATCAATCAGCATAATACATTGGTACTAATTATCGTTTGCTTTTAATGTTACAGAATTACTCATTGAATTACAGCTGGAAAGACATGCAGTGCAATTGGACACGAGGAATCCCAGGGCTGGTGTTTTTCTTCATCCTCCTGGAACAGCACCTGTTCTGTCTGTGGCTGGTGTCCAGGATATTTATGAAAAGCAGTCTGTGGCATTCACACTTCGACTGGTAAGCACTAAAAATATTTAGCTACTGAGGAATTTTTTTAAAAGTGATAACAAACAACAAAAGAGACCTGGTTTTTGCACTCTCAATTTTTTAAACACCCAGAAAACTTAACTTGGCTTTTGTGGTTTCCATACGGTGTTGGAAAGTAGAATTTTTAAACTAGGATTGGTGTTAGTGGGATATCCCCAGAGCCGGCTCAAGGGGCACGCGAGCAACGCGAGCAACGCAGCTGCGTAGGGCCCCCGGATTAAAGGGGCCCCCGCACGGGAGCGGGAGCACACACCTTACTATAGCTAGAAGGCAGACTATGAATTGAGAATGCTATATACGAAGTCAAAGTAAATGGAGAAACGGGATAGAATCTGTGCTATTGCTTTGAAACTTCGGGAATGATGTGGGTCGATTGGTCGAAGCATTGCGCGACCCAAAACCGAAACTAGTGGTGCTAGCGGCTGGCATTTTCGTCGGTAGTTGGCAATCTAATAGGAAATGAGATACATGAAACAGTGAAATGGATATTCCTTTCTTGTTCCCCCACCTCCCCCCTTTTTTCTCTACCATATTTCCCTTTTTTCTCTACCATATTTATTGTTTTTTTCTTTTCCTTTTTCTTCCCCTGTGGGATGTATGTTTTTAGTTTCTTTGTCTGTTTTTTTGTTAGCTGTTATAATTAGTAACGATTTTTTCCCGTTTTCATGGCTGTAATTTGTAATTTTTGCAACTTTATTTACTTTTTGTGTGGCTCACATTCCTTTTCGTAATAAAAAAGTGAAATGGATATTGGCTTGAATAGTATGAAAAATGATTGTTTAATGATTCTAATCAAACACGAATGAAAAGATAGGGGGAGAAATGCGTTTAATTTCCCAAATTTAATTTCCCAAATTCCCAAATTGTCTTCAGCCGGCCCTGGATATCCCCCTTCCATGTCCTTACCACTGTCTGTGGTTAATCTGTTTTATTATTAAGCGGCATTCTGTAGCAAAAATAACAATATTTGTTTGCAGTGAAAATAGTAGAGCTTAAAAAATGCTCGAACTGTTTTATGTACGGACACTGTATTGCCAACTGCTGACGTTTGCGCATTTTACCATCTGTACTTTAGTTTTAACATCATTAATTCGCTGTTCATAAAACCACAAGTTTCATATGTATCTATCATTTTGTATATTTTTGTTTCTGGTTGGTTATAAAGTGTCTTGCTTTACAATTCACAGCATTTCATGTACATATGTAGAAGGTTAGTCAAAGGCAACACCTTCCTCAGTTTTTGGAAATTCTACTTGTTTGAAAATTTGAATGAGTGATGCGAACTGAACGCATTACCTTTTAACTTGAGACCTGCTGATGTGAGAGTTAGGTTTTTATTAAAGAAAAACCAAGCAGCGCTACAAAATAAAAAGACGAAGAATGTTTCGAAAATTATCAATTTTCATCATCAGGTTTATGAATTAAAATTGTAAAACATGACAAGGCCACCTAGTCATCACACGTCTAAAAGCAAAACACAATAATGTTCAAATGCATGGTTCACTCGTAACAGCTATAATAGTATATGACCAACCACGTGACCCGATTTGCATACACCTTGACTAGCAACTTGGATTTCCAATGAGCAGGCCTGGTTATACATTTTGGCCACCGTTTTCTGCCTCTTTTGAGATGAGAAAAGGTGGTTTTCGACTTTTTAATATTATTGTGTTGTGCTTTTAAGCATGTGATGACTTAGTGGTCTTGCCATGTTTTAAAATTTTAATTCTTAACCCTTATGACGAAAATTAATAATTTTCCAATATTGTTCGTCTTTTTATTTTGTAGCACTACTTGGTTTTTCTTTAATAATCTGTTATTGTGCTTTTTTACTCCATGAAGAGTTTAGTTTTAGCGTATTCAATTTCTAAGTGACGTTGAATTTTCTAGTTTCAGTTTCGATATCTCTAATAATTGTAATAGTTTTCTTAGCAGAAAGCAAAACGAGGATTTAAAGAGAATAAAGCCTGCTAAAATTGCACAAAAACACACAATGGTCACATAACGTTTCGGGATTCACTTGATCCCGTTGTCAAGTGCTGTAAAAAGCGAGGAAAAAGAACTCACATTTCAAAGTCAAGAAACACTATAACTTAAAAGTTTAAAAATAAAATTAAAACATACACGCAAATGTTTAGTAACCTAACCGAAACAGGTATGCTGAAACAAGACCCCGACCTCTCGCCTGCAAAAGCAGGTTTGAAGTGAGGCTGAATGTGAAAGACCCTACCTTTTATAGTATTTTAAATAGTAATAGTTTGTTGCAAATGCAACAGGTCAGGGTTGGGCTGACGTGACACTTATAGCACAGTAAACGTTGATGGAGGTGTTAAAAACAAGAGTTCGAATACATTGAGCTTGACAAGGGTAGCATAGGTGTGGTGTTGGGATATTGGTAGGCTCATTCCCTATGCACAACTGGTATTCATTATACTTTTTAATCATTTTAAAAACTTGATTTCAGTTGATTAACTAGTTTCTGTTTTCAGTACCGAGTTAGAGTTTTGTTACAGTAAAATTCCTTCAATAAACGTAATAATTGCAATAGCTTGAGAGTTGATGGTCTTATAAAATCAGACAGGCAGCCAGGGACTGCCAACCAAACACTGCTCTGTCATAAGAAGTGACGACTGTTACTCTACAGCTAATTCTAAAACTTTGAATGCCTTCCACTCCAGGATATATACTCCAGAACTTACTGGCTTTTTCAAGAGTTCCATATTTATCCAAGTCGGTGACTCAATTTGACCTCACATTCCCTTGTCTGGGAGACCAAACCTTTACAACTCACCTGGGATTTTCTAGCTTCACGCAGATTTCCAGTTACACATCTAAAGCTTCTTTTTCGTTGCCAGACTTTGTGTTTTTACTGTCCTGTATAGACGTACGTTTTGTCCAGGAAATGGATAGTACATGCGACAACATTGCGACAACATTGGTAGTTTTTTTTTTATCTTGTTGGGGATGAGGTCAGTAGCACTTGACTTCGATTTGTAGACTCTTCTAAAACTCTTCCGAAAAAACAGAGAAATTAGGGTAAATAAATCCCTTAGAATTGATCATTCACAATTTCTGGAGACATAAATAGAGTCCCAGCACATCTTTTCTACACCAGAATGCATATCCCCAAAGGTTTTTTTCTATTTTTTTTCTTTAATTTTTCATGTGTACATAAAGTAAGTGATATAATTCGATTTTGCATCTTCGTTGGTGCAAGACTAAACCCCAAAGAATTCAGGTAAAAAAATGTGCTAAAATGTTGTGAGAAGAGCAGAGAGACATTTTAATGTATTGAACCTACTTTTATTTATCATTTCAGACCGTGAAAGAATTCATGCCACGGAAAACAGATTTGATGACTCTAAGCTGCGTTGATCATCACAAGGATCATGCTTACAGATCAAAAAGTCGTTACTACCATACTAAATCTCCTTATTACTACTCTATCAGGGTAAGATTAAACCTAATATTTTGTCGTGAAACATGTCTCTGAGCAGTTTCTTGAGCAATAAAAAAAACAGTAATATTACTGAATTTCGTTATTTCTGTATCATCATGGTTGCATTAAATTTCATTACTCGCAGGTTTTTCTTCTTATATAGTTCCATTGTTTGTAGTTAATTTTATGTCAGTTCATTGTTTTCACTAACTTTCTTTATGTGTACATGAGTTGTACCAGAAGTGGCATAAATGAGGGCCCAGAGGGAGTGAACATGATAATTTAGGCCGTGGTTCAACTCTCGTTTTGGGTTGGGACCCCAAGAGGCCAGTTGAGGCCAGTTGCAGATAACCTAACCTAACATAACCTTACCTAACCTAACCTAACATAACCTTACCTAACTTAACCTAACCTAACCTACATTATAAATAAGTGTGCTAAATACCACCTGTACTGTAATTTAGCCAAAGCAGGTGACAACTCAAAGCAGCAGTGGTGAAACAAGTTCGAAGTGAGGATCAAGTTTCCTTTCTTCACGCCAGGCTTACTGAGGTAGAAACTGCCTGTCCTACTCCAGGCTCGTTGCCTGTTCGTGCGTGGAACAGGAAGTTAACATATGTTGGTACTTTGATAAAATAGGATTATAGCGATTTTGAATCAACTGGGCTGGAACCAAGAAACGATACCTGCAGCTTTTCTCCCAGACGGTCTTGTGAAGCAATGAAACCAGAGTTGTAACATGGATACTTAATTTACAAGCTCCTGGTTACACTAAGATTGATCCAGTGGAGATGAAATATACGTTAGTTGTTTATTCATCAAAAATATTGGTAATTTATAATGCACACTATAATAATGGTACACAGGTGTAAAATAAGTGAGAACAGCATGGTTCTGGACACGAGCAGCACTACTTAAAATTCTACCTTCTTGGGTTCTGAATGGTAATGAGATGAAGTTGTCCTAGAAAAGGGTCAACTGGGGCACTGAAAATAAATGGGTTTGGAGTAGTTCTGATTTTGAGTTTGCTAATTACAACTTTTTTCTTGGGTTCTAACTGGTGATGAGGCGAGATAATTGGCATCCTAAAATAAAGCCTTGTGAATATTAAATCTAAACAAGATGTTATTAATTTGTTGTTTGTCGTTAAAATAAGTGCACCAGTTAAAATAAGTGCACAGTGTATGGTTCTAGTTTTGATTGTTTCTAAATAAAATTCTTCGTCATTGGGTTCTAATGAGACAGAATTTCCAATCATTTAAAGTAACTGAATTTGGGCAAGCTTAGTTGTTTTTTGGGTTTTGGCTGTTTCTGGTTTTTGAGTGTTGTTAATTAAAATTCCCTGTGTATGTGTGTGTGCATGCATGATTCTGGCGTCTAGCATAAAATGGCTGAATTTGGGATGGTTCTGGTTTTGAGTGTTGCTAACTAAATTCTGCTTTCTTCGATTTTAACTGGTTTCAAGGAGCAAGGTAGCTTGATGATAAGCACAACTGTCTGACGTGCAAAAGGTACCTGGTTCGACCCTGACCTCAGCCACCCTTGCATGTTCAGGAAGCAACGAGCCCTGTGATGCTTCGTGTTCATGTCAATTGTGGCATGTACAAGATTGTAAGAATTTCCTATTGAAATTACCTAGTATAGTTGTCTCTCTCGCCTTCTGGTGTTATTGCTTCGGCTGGGAGAGTGACAAACCTCCAGGGCTACAAGACGTAATTGTTTTCTGAAAATGAGAATAGTGAATACGGGGTTGTTATGTTTTCATGTGTTAGTTATTAAAATTCTGCCTTCCTAGGTTCCAACTAATAACATAAGCTAAAATAAGCTCCCTAAAATAAGCTCCCTAAAATAAGCTCCCTAAAATAAGCTACCTCTAGCACTTAAAGCAGCTGAATATGATGATGTGCTGCTAATTAAAGTTCTGCCTTCCTTCATGAAGACAAAGTTGTATCCATTTGGTAGGGTGTTGAGCACTTGAAATAACTTACTGGAGGGAGGGAGAAATTGGATTTACAGTGTTGCTAATTATAATTCAGCCTTCCTGGGTTTTAAGCAGTACATAAATTTATTTTAGCCACGGTAAATTTTGCAGCTGATCTGCCATCTGCTTCTATAGTATGTAGAACAGTGTTCTAAATTAGAATTGTTTGACCTCTGGTTACATTTATGTAGATCAATGTAACGTTGGGCTATATAAACTACTTAGCATAGAGGGCACCATTGTCGGCAAACCCTGTTGGGTAAAAAGTCAGCTGTCAAGTGTTCGTTTCGGTTGCGAGATATAGTAACGTAACATACGATTATTCAGCCAATGAGGCAGGGAAAAAATATCAGGTCCTAAGCCGTCGTCGATTGTAGCGCATGTTCCAGCAATTGGTAGAATGCACAGACACCAGGTGGCCTGGAACGATGGTTAGTCCGGTAAAATAAGAGGCTTTGTGTTTATTTTTTATGATATAAAGCTTGAAGTAGATACAAATGGGAATAAATGACAGACTATCACAAGTCCGGGCTACAAAAATGTCAGACAATAAAATTGCCGTCGGATGTTGGGCACTAATATGCTACCAAAGTAGGGATAGCCACGTTGTTGCTAATGAGTTTCTCCTTGTAGTTTCTACTTAAAATTCGGGGTTTGCAGAGTGTGTTATGCTTCGATCAGACGGGCTTTGAATACGAATACTCTGCATTAATGCTCAACTTTTTAGAGAGAAATAGAGATCCACTTTTCCGTGGATCGGCTGTTGACGTGTTAATTTCCAAATAACTCGCCATACGAAGGCCCATAAAGTGTTATTAGTTCTGGAGTTTTTCAAGAAAGGGGGTTTTGTATAGCCTACAGTGATAGCCTCCGTTACCATTGCGTCACGCTGGGTTTTTTTTTTTTTAGAATAAACTCCGTTTGTCGTTAAATTACCTCGGTCAGTAACGTAACTAGTAGGGGGGAGGGGAGCAAAGGGGCGATTTTCCCACTCTGTGAGATTTTGAAAGCTTATTCGGCAAATTGGCCAAGTCACTTTTTCCATAGCTGAAAAATTATTTACCGTCAGATGGCTGCATTTTGAGGTATAAAGCAGTCAGCAAAACTGGTTTTATAAAAATGTTAAAATAGCAAATAGAAAATAGCAAAAATGCATCAGCTTCCGGGGCTCTTATTCAGTTCTCCCTCTACACCATTCGGCTAAATGTCTAGTGTTGCCCCCTCAGTACAAAATCCTAGTTACACCACTGATCTTGTTGTTACATATGGAAACAAATTCTCGGAATAGAGTTAGCATATGATGTCAATCGGGCGAAAACTTGAGGAAAGTTCGTTGCGACAAAACGGCTGCTTCATTGTAGAAATCTGTTCACCTTGTCGCACACAATCTGCGATCCGATCACTGTCGCATATTGTGGTCCATTTCTTCATTCCACTACTGAAGAGAGACCTTAGGCCTTGTTTAAATGGTGCAAGGTGCCATTTTCGTTTAAACAGCTTGACGTAAAAAAAACACGTCCGTCTTCGTTGAATGTTGGTAAAAAGAAAAAAAAAATTAGCGCGACGCAACAGAGAGGCTGGTGCCTCAACAAAGTACAATAGGGGAAAAGACAATGCAGAGACAAAGCAGCGTAATGACAAAGGATAATTACAGCAACCTCATTTCAATAAAAAGCGATCAAAATCGATTTTTACGAAAGCACATTGTTTAACATCAGTAAACACTTTTATGGAGTGGTTAACGCTCGTTAAACCCTTGAAGGCTTGAATAGTTGAACCCTTGAACACTTATGTTTGGACACACACTAGATAAAGTCATAAAGTAAGATACTTGAAGATTGCCAGAGACACCCCACTTACAAGTGGATGAGGGAGTAAAAAGTGGCAAGAATGGAGGGACGAGAGAGCCCATTCTCCCACAAAAAATGTTGTAAAATGTTTTCAAGCTTTTGCTTGTACTTGTTAATAAATAACAAACGGGTTTTACAATTGTAAGATGTACGTGTTTTAGGTGAGACTTCACCTTGATTACACACATTGGGATATGTTTGTTAGCCCAGATGTACATACCACATATGTTTCTAGGACCACCCTCATGTGGTTTATGCTGTTTATGCTGTTTGATTTCATAAAACTTTAAGATTAGGACAATCTTGTATTAATAATTAATGTCCGTTGTGTTAAACTTTTTTTTATTACCTTTCACTGTCTACACTTGTTAACAAATTTCACTATTTGCACAGAATTTTATTAGTTTTGGTTACCTACCTGTAGACGACTCTATCAACTAGCACGCTTTTGCTTGCTTGCTTCATTTTTTTAGATGATTGTCTAAATTGTATTACTTGTTGTAAATTTTCCTAACAGTCATCGTTTGTGGATAATTTTATAACTTTTTAAGTACCTGTAGTCCTATCACTAGCTTTCTTACTTGCAAAAGTGAAAAAAGTAAAGTGAAAAAATCACGAGATTTCATTTTCTGTAGACGATTTTATAAGTGTGTCGCGCCAAGGTAGGCAACAATCATCACAACAAAATCACAGCAGTTCAATTGTCGAGGTTGTAAACCATTGTAGCGCGGCGCCATAGTGTCAGTGTCTTATATCTTGAAGCATAGTTGGGCACATTTCAGGTACTTGGGGTACTTGGGGTACTTGGGGTACTTGGGGTTCAGGGCCTTAGGGCTTCGGGCAGATGACCAGGAGTGGTTAACGCTCGTTAAACCCTTTGAACCCTTTGAGGTACTTGGGAAAAATAATAATGCCGTACAAAAGCTTAAATTGAGTTGAAATCGAGAGCAATGACCCACCTGACAAAAATTAACTCCTGTACGAATGCCAGCTAAGCTGCTTTCAATGCAAAATCTGACCCTCAATAACGTTGTAAATGTGTTATTAGTTCCT
Organism: Lithobius niger; assembly: GCA_023313725.1. NCBI lineage: Eukaryota > Metazoa > Arthropoda > Chilopoda > Lithobiomorpha > Lithobiidae > Lithobius > Lithobius niger. Next base: position 508,448 of record JAHWFP010242005.1, read on the forward strand.
AGCTAACTAGTCCGCTCATTCCCATGTTGATTTCCATAGGGTGATTATTCATCGATACCAAAATAACGGGAAGGCTTCCGGCTATGAAATTGGGTGAATGGGTGCAGTACTATACGAACTGCGTACCTTTTATGGTTTGGAGCTTGGGGGCGTAACAGTAATGGTGCGGGAGGGCGCGTAAGTACGAAAATATGGTTAGTATTGTCGGCATCGTCTCTCATTGGACGGCCAAAGTTTGGGCAGTGAGAACGTGGATACTGACGTAAGTGCCTACACACACTAGTGCATCACGATAAATTTAAACAACGTTGCAAAGAAATTGTATTCACGTCCAGTTCACGTAAAGTAAACCAACTGTAAAAACAAAGCAAAATAAACAAAGCCAAAACTGGTAAAGAGTCCTAAGTTGAGAGTGGTTCGGCCCTTCAAAGGAGTTATATAAAAACACCAAAACTAACTAAATAAAACAAATCAGAACAAAATTAAAACCAAAGCCAAAAACCCATAAAGAGGTGACTAAGTTGAGAATGGTTCAGCCTATAGGCAAAAGGTAGTAGGAAATTGTTGAAAACTAATTTCGGGTTGACGTGGCACTTTATAGTATACATCTGCACGATAGTGGAGTTGAACCAATACACTATTTAAAAAAAGGAGTGATATTATATCAAAAACCAAAACTGGTAAAAGGGGCCACCAAGTACCGAATAGTTCGGCCCGTATTATTTTATTAAATTATATTTATTCGTAGACATTTTTCTAACTCGTATTTCCTGTAGCTGTTTTTAGTATCTTTCATTATTTACAGAGGATATTATAACTTGCATTACTTGTTAGTGTTTTTCCTTATCTTTAGACGGGTTTAAATACTAGCACTACGTATTGATGGATTTTAGTTATTCTTAGTAAATAACATGTATTGGCAGAGAACTTCATAACTTGCTTTAGCTGTTAAGTGTTTTTATTCTCATTCATTATTTGAAGACGATTTTATAACCCGCATTATCTGCAGGTGTTTTGAGTAGTGTTCGTTATTAGTACACAATTTTATAACTTGCATTACTTGTAGGAGTTTGTAGCATCTTTCACTGTTAGAACTAGTACGTGTTGTTGGTTTTATTTATTTTTACTAATTACATAATTGGTAGGCGATTTTGTAACTATGTTACCTGAAGGTGGTTTTACTAGCTTTTATTATCTGTAGACAATTTGCTAACACATTATGTTAAGACGTTTATATTACCTTTCGTTATTTGTTAACTCGTTATATTCACGTTACATATGGTTGGTTTTACTCGATTTAATTATGTGAAGGAAATTTTATAATCCGTAAAACCAGTAGATGTTTTTACTAACTTCCATTATTTGTAGACGATTTTATAAGTCATACATTACCTGTAGTGTTTTTTTTTACTATCTTTCATCATCTGTAGATGATTTTATAACTCATGTTACCTGTAGTTAGTTTTACTAGCTTTCATTATCTGGAGATGATTTGATAACACATTTGGTTTTTTTTAATTAGTAATTTATTTTTGTACTTAAAAATCAAATTAAACGACCCTACCTGGTAGACAGACGGTACCGGCGTCCATGTCACATTTTTGCCAATAGCCTTTTTTTTTCTGAATCTATTTGGAATAGAAAGTGCTTGATTTTTATTAACTCAAACATGTACCCAGCACTGAACTTATAAGTATTAATTCATGTTCTAAACACTACACTCACGCTTCACAAATAATGATTATACAGGGTGTAACAAAAGGTTGTGTCCATACTTGGCTGACTAATTCCTTGCATCAAACTAAGAACATAATTCCTATAAACATTTGGCCAAAAACGTTTTATTCTTTAGTTATCGCATGAATTAATAACCCAAATTCCAACTTCTTTCCCCCCACCCACCGACTCCCACTCCTACAAACTGGCGATTGCAGACACAAAGCAGAATAGGAAGGTAGTGAATGAAGATAGTGTAAAAACTGTTAAAGAGTCTAAGTCAGACTAACGGAAAAATATCTCTTGCCCAAACATTTGTTCTAGAGGGGGAGCAACCATTGTTTGAAATTGTCGTTAGTCAGTGTTAGCGTAGGCCGGATAATACCATAGTGGTTTTAATCCCGTAAACAGATACACGGCAGAAACTCAAAAAGAAAAACGTCTTGAAATACGAAAATCTAAAACAAAACCTACAAGGGTGAAAAGAACCCGTCAAGTTTCAGCCAATCAAAATAGTGATATCAGAACCAAAAATGGCTGCAACCAAGTAGCAACATTAGTTGTTAAGCTAATCCCGCCGACTATTACCTCAAACGTTAAATCAAAAAATTGCTTGCCAACTAATGTAGCAACTTAGTGACAGCCATTTTGAATCTGAAATCACTACTAGTGATGGCTGAAACTTGGCGGTTTTTTTTCACCCTTGTGGGTTTTGTTTTAGATTTTCTTATTTGAAGATGTTTTTCTTTTTGAGTTTCTGCCGTGCATCTGTTCACGGGATTAAAACCACTATGGTACTGTCAGGCCTACATTAACACCGACTAACGACAATTTCAAACAATGGTTGCTCCCCTTCTAGGACAATTGTTTGGGCAAGAGATATTTTTCCGTTAGTCTGACTTTGACTGTTTAACAGTTTTTTCACAATCTTCGTTCACTACCTTCCTATTCTGCTTTGTGTCTGCAATCGCCAGATAGTGGGAGTGGGTGGGTGGGGGGAAAGAAGTTGAAATTTGGGTTATTAATTCATGCGATAACTAAAGAATAAAACGTTTTTGGCCAAATGTTTATAGGAATTATGTTCTTAGTTTGACGCAAGGAATTAGTCACCCAAGTATGGACATAACCTTTTGTTACACCCTGTATTAAAACAAATATTTTTTTGCCCAATCAATTTGTTCCGTTATTTTACATAGTTACATCAGGTAAACTGGTAATTTCAACGTAAGTTTTCAAGAATCAGTTATTGATCTCCATTATCTGTCGTCTTTTTTTAAAAACATCTTCCCCTTATCCCTTTATAGGTGCTTTGGACATTCTTTCGACACATTCTCGAAAATTTACTAAAACGACCGTTATACCTTCTTAAATTGTGTGATAAACGAAAAACTTATTTTAGTACAACCAGTGGAAGAAATGTGTTAGCCACTCCCCTATTCAGTTTGGCATTGTTCAGGTAGAATTAGTCATGGCCTTTTCATGCATTGCCTTCTGTAGTCCTTTTTTTCTTTATTAATTTCTTTGTATTTTCAGGCTTGCATGAGGACTTGCGAGCAGACACACATGCGAAAAGACTGCAACGTAAACGATGCTACTGGACCTGTGCCTTACGATGATGAAAAACGGATTCATGATGCACAGGCCTATGGTGTATACTTGCATACTGACAGTAAGACAAACATTTACTGACTGCACCAACATCAAATCTGTTTGATTAAAATAACAACTGTTACATCTATTGCCACCTTTTATAATAAAGTTGTGTTGTAGAGAACTGTTACAAAAGTGATGTTGTAGCAGACAGTTAAACAGGCTGGGTGTTTAAGGGGCCGTGCAGGTTATTATTATCTGCCCCTTCCCCACCATCCATGAATTCAGTACTACTGTGTTTGTAGAAAATTTGTAGTAAAAATGATTAATGTAACTTCGAATAGAGAAAAAGAGCAGTTTAAAAAATATTTGTAGTGAAATTAAAAAAAAACGTGAACAACAGAAGTTAAAATTACACGTTATGAACTAGTGTAAATCAGTTACAATGAGTCTTTCCATTAAATATTTCTTAAGTGCTGTCATCAGCAAATTGAATGGAAACCAAGGAAGAATGTAAGATTAATACTTTTTCGAAGTGGGTAAATGAGTAAAAGTCAAAAAAGACCCAACAAAAATTGCTTTTCTTTAAAATGTTTTAAACAAAAGTCCTAATTTTATCCTAGCCAATTTAAACCAAAAAAACGAGCCGAATTGGAAAAAATTATTCCCAAGCTGGAACTTTCCATGTGGTTAACAACATAATAAAAGTCCCCAAGAATCCCAACAAAAGAGGAGGCACCATATTGGGAAATGGCCTGTATTTCAGGCTTTACTCTGTGTTTGGGCCTAAACAGTTATTCCTACGGCAAAATTTGTAGACATCAAAGTGAAAGTCTGTATAATCATGAGTCAGACTGGTTTCTATAAACGTTTTTTACAAGGAACACTTCCCTATCAAAATTCGCATTAAAGAACCGCCGTATTGGAAAATGGCCGCCATTTCAGACTTCGCTCTGTATAGGCCCTAACCGGTTACTCCTACAGCAAAAGTTGTAGATGTCAAAATTAAAGTAAAATTATGAATCAAACTGGTGTCTAAAATATTTTCGTACAGGGAACGCTTCTCTCGGTCCCTGTACGAAAATATTATAGACACCAGTTTGATTCATAATTTTACACCCTTTAATTTTGATGTCTACAACATTTGCTGTAGGAGTAACTGTTTAGGGCCTATACAGAGCAAATCCTGAAATTGCGGCCATTTTCCAATACGGCGGTTCTTTAAACGTGACTTTTGATGGGGAAGTATTCCTTGTGAAAAACGTTTATAGAAACCAAAAATAGCATTTTATATACCATATATTTCATGAATGGCCTTTGCAATTTTGGAAAGATTAACGCACATATCAACCTTAACATGCAAATAAATTAGTACCGTTAAATTTCTAATCAGTTGCTGGATCACTGTCATCTGGGGAGGTCCCGTTACTTCAATAAGCACTGCAGTGCCAACATATATCTGTTCAATTCAGTCAAAACAAAACGACATGTACATCTGGAAGAAAGTCATTTTTGTAATTACCCACGATCAGACGAAGATTTTCAGGTGCGGCTGAAAGAGTTGTGAGATTTGGTGCTAGCTTTCCTTCCTTGCACGCCCACCTACCACTCAATAGGATCCAACGGTATCCCCAACCACACCTGCACTGTATCTGCAGATGCACAAGGAAGGGATGTTGTTTAGCAGCCTCACTAGTTGGTGGCAGGGATGCTAAGATCCATGAATAGGTGTGAACGTGCTGTTGTGACTTTACGGCTAAAGAGTCTACTTCTTTATTCGCCAGATAAATGCATTCTGGACTGGAACACGAATCGACATAATTATCGAGCAGAACCTAATGAGCGAATGGAGACAAATGGAGGCCTGACACTATGCAGAGGCATCACTGAGCGCACTCTTACACATTCGTGCTATCTTTGCCCAGTTGGCTTCAACTGAGTCAATCAATAGAGAAACTGTGCTCAGTATCTTATGAATAATCAGCACAGCGTGTGGAGCTAAATGAATCCAGACAGTCCCATGAAGACAATGATATAGAAACTACGCTTCAGTGGATTCAAGTAAGGGGTGCCAAACAATGATAGCCCCTCCCCAGAGTAAACTAAGCATGATAGGGGAAAAAATGAAAGTATCGATAGGTAGCGCATTTTACTGTGGGTTTACACTCAAAAGCTCAATATTCAGTGTTCAATCCATTAGCACCACGAAGAGATTGAAGATGAGCAGGGTAGGAAGACAAAAGTGACTCAAAAAGCTCCGTGTTAAATTTCATTTCCTGAAGCACAGCATCGATGTGCTCCTCCATCCTGGTACAACAAAATCCAAGTTGCTAGAGGTTCAGACAGCATCCTTTTTTTTTTCAACATTGTCCTTCAAGATGGATTCATATTTCACAGACATTCAGATCGGGAGACTTATGGCCACTCTTCATTACCAAAGAAGCATGGAGCTTTTCGAGTCACTTTTGTCTTCCTACCCTGCTCGTCTTCACTTCATTGGCTTCAAAGCGCCAGAGGAGTGAACACTGAAATGTTGAGTTCTAAGTGTCAACCCACAATAAAATGTGTTACCTACTGATACTTTCATTTTTTTCCTATCATGCTTAGTTTAGTCTGAGGAAGGGGGGAGCTATCATTATTTGGCACCCTGTTCGTCCGCCCTTTGAATCACCAGAACTCTTATCAATTGCGACATGTGCTGTGGCAGATGCGATAGTCAACTCTCACCACGCTGAAGCAATTAGTAGAGTAGAACAGATGTCTGTCACTGTAAAGCCCCTTTCCGATGTCAAAATAAAAAGATTGACAGTAAAGCCATTATCTTATACGTGTTCCCACATTAAAGTACATGGTGCCATTAACCTGTTAATTCCAAAATTCCCTTATGACATTCACATTTCTTTTGAAGTCTGATGAAGACTATTGCAACTTCTTCACTTCGAGCTAGCACCTAGTCCTCTAAGTTTGTTTGATGAAGTGCCCATGCGACAAAAAAGTTCTACTCACCTGTGTCACGACAGCACTAAACTATAATCGAGAACTAGCATTGTAGATGTTCGTTACCTGCTTCGAAAGGTAGAGTGGATGTGGCCGGCAACATATCAACTATATTTTTCTTGTATGTGGAGTATGTTTCATCCACCTTATGCAGCTGTTCCGAGGTGTATGTTGTATTTGATGATTTTGACTGCCAAATAACAACAAAACATGAAGAACACAAACGCGGGAACAGTGGAATGATGTGTATGGGCTTGTAGAATATACTATAATGGTCACTATTTCTACAAGACGATTTCCTTGCGAACAGCAACAACAACTCAAGGTTCGTCAAGCTGTTTGCTCTTTACCAGGTTGCTTGTATCCATATTTTACAAGCTAGAGATGTTGCAGGCACGCTTATTGCAAGTATCGCGATGACACTGGCTCAACAATCCTGGTCTACCGCTCAGCACTGAACCAGCCTTCAACACAGCTGGCAACACCAATCTTCTTGGTGACTTCAGGATCTCCTCCCTCAATAAATCTTTCGAGGTTGAACGCCCCGGTATGGCTGCTCCACTACAGGAATATTAAATACGATTTTTGACTGTGAAGCGTTTCTTGTACAAAAACGTTTGTAGCGACCAATCTGACTCACAATTTTACAGCCTTTTGTTTTGATCTCTACGACTTTTGCTATACGAGTGACTGTTTACACCCTGTACATTGTAAAGCCCAAAATGGTGGCCATTTGCCAATATGGTGGCTCCATTGGGATTTTTAGGGACTTTTGTTACGTTGTTCAGCACATTTTCAGCTTGGGTTTATTTTTTCCCCGGATTTTTGTAAAGTAGAATCATTGGCAGTTTTTCACACGAGACGACACATGACTGACCTTCATCTTGACTATGCTTCGTTTCGTGTCATCGTGATGACATAATGGACGAAACTAGTCTTGAAATTTATGAATAACTGCTGGTTGTCTGAGATTTTCCCATTTTGGGGTCTCCGTGTCGTTTGGTTGTTTTGATTTAGAGGTCGACTGAATTTGGGTTTTGGTTTCTGCTTTGGCACAGAAACCAGAAAATAAATCGATTTTGGTTTGAATTCTATTCCGCTTCAACAACTCAAAAATTCCTCAACATTTCAGGCCAAATCTGGCTGAATATCAAGAGTCACATTAGAATTCAACAAATTTGTCCTACGAAATGAAGTCATAAAAAAACACGTAAGAGAGCAATAGAACTCAAAAATACGGGAAAGAATTAAAAGGCTAAAATCTACAAAGGAACCTTGCTCGGCATGCACAGTGCCGAAGTTTTTAGATTTTAGCCTTTTAAATATTTCCCATATTCTTGAATTATGTTGCTGTTTTCATTTCCATCCTGCCAGTTTCGCCTGGGTACTAGGATATGCTGTAAACTGTTTCCTGTTTTTATGACTTCACTTCGTGAAAAAATTCTTGTGTGTTTCTTGATAATAGCCAGATGTGGCCCGAAACAACATAATGTGGCTTGTTTGGCTTGAATTCACTCAAATTCCCCTTTTTTGAGCAGGGGCGAGCAAGATGCACTGATGACCTTTCTTAATTTTTCTTCCTTGTTTTAAAAGGGTGACTGAAATGGCCAACATTCAGCGTGGCTTTTTATCAAATCCGAGTGAACCAAAATGTTATGCTGTAAAATGTAAAATAAAATTACAAAATGTTTATTACCAAAAATAAGAGATGGCAGGCATCTACAGAAAATGAAATCTGGGCAAATCATAACTTAAGTAAATATACAGTATACGCTACACTACAGTACTGTCTGCTATACTTTATTTTTTATAGTAAAATGTAGCTCCTTCATCTTAGACAATTATTCACCACCCTGGACACAGCAATTTTTCTCATTGGAATCGTTCATCTCCACATTGAGGACAGCCCCTTTAACTAGCCCTGGAAGAAAATATTGAATCAGCTATAATTATTACAGGTTTAACAGAGCAACACTGCTACATGGATGGTGGGGGGGGGGGGGGTAAGGAATGGATAGTGCTTATGAGCTGTACTCAGCTTGATAGTCAAAATAGAAGCATACAAGCATTAATTGCTTCGGCTGACATAAGGCTCGTCAAAATTAATTTAAAAAAAAAAATATATATATATATATAAACATCTTTTCCAGCTATACTTAAATTTCTTCAAAACCCTTTTGACCGTTTCACCTTTCTTCCTTAGTCTACAGAAACGTTAAAAATGCACACGTTTTTGTTCACACGTAGGCCTATAAAACCAAGTGAAGGATGACAACCCCAAGTCAGAATTTGTTTGAATTTTAACTTGGTTACTTTTTGGGTTTGAGGAAGAAGAATGAAACCTTAAAAAAAAAGTTTCGAAGAAATTTGATTAACGCTGGAAAAAGAGCTTTTCGTTTTTGATTTACCGTTCATCCATCATCTTGCAGCTCTATCACCTTAAAAGTCGAGTGCGAGGTTTATTTATTTTTGTGTAAAACTCCTCAATTTTCTTTTTCAGCCTGCAACATCTCAGCTGACTTAGACATGACTGTCTGTGACTGTCCTTTACCCTGCAAGTAAGACCATTTCTGAAAGAAGTTTATGCCGAATTGTTGAGTTAGCTGTAATCATTTTCAAGTACTACTCAAATTGTTGTAGCATAGGCCAGGTCATTAAAATAATTGACAATGCAAAGTGGAAATGCCTCTTGAGGAATAAACCAATAACAAAATCAATGGAGCCCACTTCTGAAACTGCCAAGAGGGAAGTGGTACCCAACCATAAAGACAAAAAATATATCGATCCCAGGAAGCTGTGAAACGAACCATAAAACTCCCGATTATCAGCTACAGTGCTTCAACTGCTCCAGAGCCTTATGATGGCTGAGAAAGTTTATATTGCCTATTAAGTCGCACACCCCAGGAGCCTTCTGATTGGCTGAGTTTAAAAATTTTAGTGAGAAAAAATGTTTTTTTTTTTTTTTTTTTTTTTTTTTTGGCGGAGGGGGCTATAATATCCCAGACAGACCGGACTCACATCGTCGCAGTAAAACAAACAGCTAAAAAGTAAGTAAATGAAAAAAAAACACCCAATTTTTTTTATCAGCAAAGTTCGACAACTTGGGTTCCAAAGACACATACAGAATAAACGTTTTCTGCCAGAAAGAAGCCAACGTTTTTTTTTTCTAAATCCACATGGTCCAATTGTTTTGCCTGGCGTATTGTTCTCAATTGTTAGGTTACACATACGTTGCATTTCCCCATACGTATTACCACCAATAACATTTATGGTAGATTATTTTTCTGCCACTAAGAAAGGACTTTTTATTAATTTAGTCAGGGAGGAAATTTGATGAACTTCAATGGGGAATTGGACTGAACTCCAGTTGGGTAAGAGGACGAGATACTGTGCTTCACGTGACGTATTTTTTTTTTATAAATGCACCAGAAGTTCTTTAAGCCACCACTTTAACAATCCTTTTCTGCACAGGAAAAGTGTTTTTTTCATAAATTCGCAATACGTTCCAGTGGGAACTTGGGTAACTATTTGTTTAAGATATGGTTCACCATGCAGTGGTAGGTTGGGTTCAACTCACATGCATTGTGATTTCCCCCATGTTTGGAATTTGTAAGTACAATTACTTCCATCGTTGAACCAACACCATCAACAAGCTTCCGTCCTGGTGATTATTTCATATTTTTTTGCCCAATCATCAGTGCCAGGAGGAGAAGTTTTTATAAATTCATATCAGGTTTCGTGAACTCTAGTGGGGATTTCGTGTAAACTCTACTTGTTGCAGAAGACGATAGATACAGTGACACTACGCAACACCCGATCTTAACTGGCAGAATCCAACTCTTCGTCCGGCTATTGTAGACCCCAGATTTAAAAGGGGTATTTCCTCTCATGAGCAGTAAACATTTTCTAAAAAAAAAAACATGAGCAAAGAAACAAGCTAAAAAACAAGAAAATTTGAAAAATAAAATAAGTGTCTGGCGTATTAGGGAAAAAAAAAGACCAAGCACATTTTTTGAGTGTTTTTTAATTACTCTTTTTAAAAATACACAAAACAATAAAGATTAGATGAGGAACAGATACTATTCTTTGAGGATGAGTAGTCTTTCATGGGATGAAAGATTTCTTTTTTACACTAATTTCTTGCACATTCACAGCACCCCCACCGAGGTAGATTATATTAAATTAATCCTTTTCATCTGCAATGTTTGCTTTTGTGTAAGATGCAGTTGTTGTTTAAGATGGAAGTAAGAATACAGAAACTAACCCAATCTATTATGTGATCTCTAGCTCGTGTAAGTAATTGTGAGTGTCAGAACGCAATTAAGAACCTAGCTTTAATATATCGTATGTAGTGCTGTGTTTTTATTACATTTAACGGTCATTCTAGCAACATAAAATGACCTTAAAAGTTTGAAATTTCTCAATATTAAAAAAAAGTGTACAAAACTCTATGAGCAAATGTTTTTTAGTCAATCTTTTTGTGGTAAAAGTTATATTTATTGCCTGATCCGTAATGTACAAGTGTTAATGGAATGGATCGAAAACAAACTTTTAAAAAACCTAATTATTTTATTTTCAGCTATACTCAGTACGGGATTACTCTTGACACAGCAGAACTTCAAGCTCCAGTAAGTTTTCTTCTGTTTGGTTATTTTATTCGGTTGTAGATGCTGTACTGACATATGAGCTTACTGACTGGCCCCAAAAATAGTGATCAAAGTAACTTTGGTTGTAGATATGTGACGTGTTCCTTTGTTTGTTTCAGAAATGTGAGGACAACAACGTGACAGATGATGACGCACCGTAAGTTGTATTTCATAATTTGTTTATCAAGTGCCTGGTTTTCACTAATACAGTGAAATTTATTTTACCTCTGTTTTTTTTATTTGTTCAATTTCATTGGGGATACAGATAAGTTTATGGCTAATCTAAGGGACTGCTCAATCCGCAAAAACTTGCAACAGAATGACTCCAGCACATTTTGCCATAAATCTAATGCAATCAAACGAGACTAGACATCGCCGAAATAAAGAGTTCTGAACCATTTCTAACCAGGATGAAAAACCAAGGCTCAATAAGGGTTGAGTAAATACGGATGTAATCCTATTTATAAGTACGTGTTTAAAATGCTGCCTACGAACGTTTCCTTTTAGGCCGTGTCATTATGGCTCAGCGTTAGGAATTGCACCTTTGGTCTGAAAGGCTGTGGGTTCAATTCCCCGCTCAGGGAAAAAGCGAATGTAAATAGGTTTGCATCCATATTTGTTTTGTTTAACTTTAGGGAGGAAACAAACGTTTAAGGAAAACTGTAGAAATGGTTCTAAAGTCGTATTTTGGCGATGTCTTGTCTGGTTTGATCGTGTTATATTTATGGTAAAACGTTGCTGGGGCATTATGTGGCCGCCGACAGGAGACGAGACGAGGCGAGACGAGATTTGATAAAAGCTCGTGTCGTCTTGCCGTGAATATGATATTCTAGTCTTGTCTCGGTCTCAACTGGAAAAAAAATCTCATCTCATCTCGATTCGACCCTTTCTTTGTTGTGTATCTTATCAACTCTTGACTTTTTTACCCTTGCGATGAAAGACAGGGTACATGGTACATGAATCCTATTGCCTTCCAAAGGTAATATGATCGACAAGTCATGACGAGGAATAATCCATAACATGTTACAAGTTTTAAATAAGACGGAAAGCCAAATTCCCTAATTTGTAGTAAATAAATACAGATGCCAATTTACCTCCATTGCCTTTTGGACTTAAATGTTCGGACTGCCTGAGCGGGAATTGAAGCTTCGACCTTTGAGACCAAAGGCCTGTCAGTATGGCTTTGTGGACGTGTCAGTATGGCTAGTGGTAGAGCTTCGGCATGTGGTTTCAAAGGTTACGAGTTCAGTTCCCACTCTTGCAGTCTGACTTTTAAGTCAATGGAAATAGGTTTGCATCTTCATTTATTTATAAGTCCTAGTTTCTTTTCGTATTTTAAGGGCAAGTTCAGACAGGTCGTCCACGTCACAACCACAACCATTAGTCGACTTTCGATTCAATTTTATTACTGTCAGAATCCAAACCATGCAAATCAAAATCGAAAAATGATTTTTTTTTTTTTATTTCCGATTTTAAAAAAGTATTTCAATAAACATATTGAAGTAGGTCTAAAATAAAAATTAGCTTCAAATAATTTTAACAATAACTTTAGTCAAAATTTTTTTTAAATGGTAAAACGTTTTAAATATGAGTTGTCGGTTACTCATGTCTGGTGTGATAAATCAGCCATTCCTGTTGGCATGTTCCAGTCTGGACCAGAGGAAGGCTGATTGTTTATGGCTATGTTTTATGGCATATCATGTAAGCAAAATATCACTTTCACTCGCCAAAACCACAAACTAAAAGTCAAGATAAAGTTAAGGTATGTGAAATTGTTTCTTGTCTCGTCTTGACTTTGCCTTCAAACATCACTACCTGGACTTGTGGACTGTTCATGTCAAGCCGAGACAAGGGTTGAGAAAAAGTCTAGATATTCTGATTTTGACGGCAAGGCAACACTATTTGATTTCTAACTATGCACTGTGCAGTTTAAACTTTGAAAGTAATTGCCCACAATAATTCAATCAACTTGGATGGCTGCGCTACGAAACTCACCACGGAACAGTGCGAGCTAAATGTAGGCTAACCTATAAACTCCGGAACTCTAAGAGAATCTAGATCAGTTGAAATACTCTTTCCAGAGAGGATAACTGTTTGTACCCTGAGTTTGTAAAACGACACTGGAAAAATTCAACCCAGTACGTGTTCCTCACGAGTTAAGAAGTCCACAAGGGGACGCGTTTTTGTCTGTTTTTCAAGCTGCATTGATAGAGTTACAATATGCCTAAAATTCAGGTCATGCTTGAAACACTCATCTTCTACAATTTTAAGATAGCGCAAGGGTAATGCTATATAGCATAGTGAATAGTTACATGTTCCGTGTAAGATGCCAATGTCTAGTATTTTAAGACTTCATATTCTGACTGGAAATTGTCCATCAGTGCACCAAGATTACAGTTGACTTTAAACAGATCTTAAGCTAACTTTTTTAAATATATTTTTTAGCCACTTGGCACATGGACTACTTTTTTTTTATATTTGCTTATGAAGGCAACACGAAATCAATCAAGACTTATTTGTGTCGACAATTACTTACAGTTTAAAAAAAAAAATTTCTTATATACACAAATGTATTATATACACAAATGTATTATAAACACAAATGATTATATACACAAATGTAAATAATATAATTATACAAATCACAATTTCATGACAATAATAATAATAATTTTTAATGTGTAGAGTTTAATGTTTTAAAGCCATGGACTCATTAGTTTGCTTTTTAGTTCATTGTAAGTGTTTATTTTTTTGAGATGTTTAGGTATTTCGTTAAAAATTTGTATTGTGTAGTATTCCAAAATCATTTTACCGTATTTGTTTCTCCACATTGGTAACTTTAATGAAACTTTCCTTAAATTTGATTTTGTTTTATTTTCCTCAAGCTAATTTTTTTTAGATGTAAGTAGTTTTTAATCATTATTGTGTAGTTGAATAAATTATTAATATTTAGAATCCTATTTGGTTTTCTTATTTTAGCAGTTTTTTGAGTTCCATTATTAAACAGAATCTTTAATACTTTGTTTTGTGTCTTCTGCAATCTTAGAAGTTGTGATTTTGACGCGTTTTCATAAATTTCTAGTCCGTATCTTAGTACCGACTCAATCCACGCTTGATATATTAGTATCTTAAACCACGGCTGTGACGTCATGCTAACTCAATGCCATGCTAAATTTCCGTTGGTTATCAAGTTACCCCACACTTTTGCCGATAACCCACACTTTTGCCAATAACCCAAACTTTTGACACTTCCGGATCACGCAACCGGGAACGCACACACTAACAACCAAATACAGCGTGCAAAAAAAAAACGTAATGCAATAAAAACGTGCAAAACCAATTACTTAAAAGGAATGAAATCCCACCCCTGCAAACTTTTATAATTATGTCAGGCCCGTAACTAAGCTATTTACTCCGTGTTAACTCCCCCCCCCCCTCCCTTCACAAACTAAAATGCAATGACCTTCATTCACACCGATACCCTATTACCGTATTTTTTTTTAACAATTCTCAAACTACAAACACTCAAAAATTAATTACATACCTTCCTAGAATGTCATTCTATCCCTGCGGCCTCTTATCGAAGTTCTATCCCTCCGAAAAGCTTCGAAAACACAAGTGAGCTGGCAAGCGCGCGAAACAACGCTTCGTCTCCTTCCAACCCACTTCCCCCACAAACGGACGCAAAGGACTCGTCGGTCTACCAGCCACTCCACCCTCCATAAACTAAAATGGAATGACCTTCATTCATATCGAGATATTTTCACAAGAAACAAACACGTTTTAATTAAATACGAGTTAGCCCGATGTTCCAACCGTGGTTTAAAACAGTTATTGGCTAGAATCTCGCGGTTAACGTTTTTTAACCAACGGGTGTGATTATTGGCATTGCTCTCGTATGCTAATGTCTCGGGGGACTGACGCCCTCGACCTTTGCATACTCGAACAGTGCCAATAATCGCACCCGTTGGTTAAAAACCGTTAACTGCTAGCTTCTAACCAATAACTATTACTTATTCTTGTTATTTACGGAATTTCTTATAATATTCAATTTTGGCATCATGTACTGAACCTGTTAAACTCAACTTATCAATTTTTGCCGTTTTATTAAATAAAAAAAATAAGGTAAGCTACATAACAGACTTGAAAAACTAATGGTTTCGATTAAGTTAGGGTTTAATGTCCATTGATGAGACCTTGTGCTGATATAACAAGTAACCGATTCTACTGAATGAGTTATGAGCAGTCTATTCCCTGCTCCCCATCGTAGTATTTATCTCTGATTCAATTCGTTCCAAGTTTTCATTCAACATGTTTCGGAGTTTCCTGAATTAATGCACAGTATGCCATGCAGCCTTTGCCCGCTGAATTATTTCATTCTTGAATTGTTGTAAAAATGCGGTAGAAAATAACAATGTCGAAAACTTTTATGAATGATCAGTGCCTGTCCAACAACGTTTTACTGTTGGCGCATGCATTAGGAAGTAATGGTGAAACATTGGAACAACAGTGAAATATAATGCAAGAAATTGTTAAAACTGTTGAACAGATGCCTACCACCAAGCTTTTGTGTTAATAGATAGTTAGATCACATTGTTGGTCGTTTTTATAGTTTCCATAATTTTTTTCTGTTTCAGTGGTGCCGCTGAAATCATGGTTTATTTTGTCAGCAACATCTTTGAGAAAGTTGAAGAAGAATTAACGATAAGCGTAAGTGACTGTCAGTTATTTATGAAGTAGACAGATTGTAGAAAATAAGTTCATTCTTAATTTCAACACTCATCGCACAACAGCGATGAGCCATTAAGGTTCTGTTGAGCTGACTATGTGGTGTCTTACTAGCATAGTTTACGAACTACATAAAGAAAGTCTGACAAAAATGGTGTAGCACTTACAATGTATAAAATGAGGGCTACAGAAGAAACTACGATAGGTCATGTGTTGCAATATGGCTCTGTTACAGCCTTCCTAGTGTTTACACAGCTTTGCCATTTTTCTGTAGCCTTCCAAGCATTCCAGCATCAATCACTATGAATAACAAAACAAAAACAAAAGGTGGAAAAAAAATCATCCGTCATCTATAAACAGAAATCGCATATAGATACCAGCCATCTTCTTTAGTTTTATTGTGCGTGCGTACACCAATTGAGCAGAACCCAACAACTCGGTGAAGTGTTAAGCATGACTGCTTCCTGGAAGCAAAGCTATGACATCAGTGTGTGACGTAACGGAGCTTTACGCAAACTTTAGGAAAGGAAAATACTCACTGCAATGGTTACCGTGTAATTTCCTAACTACGAAGCCTGTACAGAGGAAGTAAGTCTCTTGGCCCCTTACTCCACTCCACCCCTCCCCCCCCCCAAAAAAAAATAATAATCTCACCACACCAGTCTTGTCTGCTCCCCCCCCCCTCCTCCCAACTGTAGTGGGGTTCTGTTTGTGTATGGTACGGATGCTGATAAGATGTATGAATACTGCTCTAAAAATTCCTTTGGTGAAAAAAATGTATTTATCGATAGTAAAAATGCCCGATCGGGCATTCAGAATTGAAGTTTTGTTCCATCTTCTATATCGCTTCCTCCTTTTCCTCAAACACTTCACTTTGGTCTGACTCAGCTTATTCCTGGTCAGTAATCCCTGATGTTGCCCTTTCTTTCTTCCCTTGGGCATTTAAATTCAGCTCAATTCAGTCCCAGGTTTCATTTAAATTGACGATCTCTTTACTTTTTGGTTGGGAACAATAAAACTCTGTTTCATTTTAGGCAGGTCTGTCTGCTATTGTTGCCATTGTTATGTTTACATTGCTTTTACTCTGTTGCCGATGCTCAATTTCACCTGTAGCAAATTATGTTATTCTAGTTGTTCCCTGGTGTAACATACGCCGGTCTAGCTGATTCCCACTGCTTCAACTTGGCAGCATTATTGAAGCAATAGTGTTTGTTTCTAATTGTTAAGGTGCATATTCGTTTTCATTGTCGGCCACTCGCCCTTTTTCTTTGCTACGGTGGGAACAATGAGCCCGCTCGTCCTCCTGCTAATTACTGAAGCTTTAATTAATCCTGATCCCTAACAATCCTTTTAGCTCTGCTCCTGAGCTAAGTCTGCTCATACGCGAAATATATATATTTCGCGTAGGAGCAGACGTAGCTCAGGAGCAGAGCTAAAAGGATGGTTAGGGATCAGGATTAAACAAAGCTATTACATATATATATATATATATATATATATATATATATATATATATATATA
>JAHWFP010242005.1:525655-538265 GCA_023313725.1 Lithobius niger
TATATATATATATATATATATATATATATATATATATATATATATATTATATTGACTAGCTGGACCCGTGCATGCTGCATGGTGGGTTGAATTTCCCGGTCTTAGCCTCTCTATGCGTTTAGTCTTCTTAGAAAACTAAATCACGTTTGCAATATTTCACTGTTTCACTATTTTTTTTTTAAATCTGCTCATCCAAAACGAGCGAACCTTTAGCTAGTGCGCAATGCTTTCTTTGTAATCTTGCATTACCCGACACAACCCTGACCAAGATCCAGTCTCCCTGCATTGACAAATGAATGTTTCGTCCGATGTAATTAAGGGGACTTCACCCTCCTCCTAACCCCTTTCTCCCAGTAAAAGCCCTTTATGACTTGCCTCACAACCCTCCAATTATTAGGTTAATGGAGCAGTAGTAATGGGACTCAGAGCAAGTTTAAATCCCTACCCCCCCCCCTTGAATTCCCAAGCTTAGGGAACCCCTGTACGGTTGGGAAGGGTACGTCCTTAGTTAGACAAGGCTGGCACGGACTCACGATCATGACCATGACCAGATGACCCAAATCAAATTCCCATCAGTTTTAGGAAATCACTCAGACAAAAAATAAACTATCCTGAACTACCTGTTGTAGTAGTTAACGGCCGGCTGAGCCCCATTGCACACTTTGTGTTAACATTGTGGTTTGATTAGGTGAAAAAATAGCTGATGCCTTAATGGACGAAATCGTCGTCAGGTTTCATGCGTATCAGGTTAATAGAAGATGTGTTGGCCATGGACTTCAAGTACCATAGAAGGGAGTGTAAAGTATACTGGCAGATGGCACTGGTCTACCTGTTCAGGCTTTATTTCCATTGAATTTCAAATTATTACCATACTTTTGTCATTTTCATTGTTGCTAAGTCTCCGTATAAATAACTTAACCAGAGAGCTTCAACAGTGGTAATAGCACGCGCATGATAAGTTGAAAATGAACACTTAAAACAATGACTACCATGAGCGTTAAATTGAAAATTGACAGTTAAAACCATGACTACCGCGAGCGATAAATTGAAAATGTATACTTTTGCAACAATACCACGAGCGATAAGTTAAAAGTGGACACTTTTGGAAAGGACAATGTTCTAGTATCTGTAAGGAAAGATAAATGGATGCTGGTGGCTATAGAAATGAAACTGCATTGAGAAAATATAAACAAACACCCGTTGTAGCACCCAGTTATTCACAAAGCATTACAACGAATTAACAAATGTGCGCAATGCAGAAATGAAATGAAACTGCATTGAGAAAATATAAACAGACACCCGTCGTAGCACCCGGTTATTCACAAAGTATTATAACGAATTAACAAATGTGCACAACAGAAATGAAACCGCATTGAGAAAATATAAACAGACACCCATCATAGCATCCAAGGAAATTCACAAAACGCTACTACGAATTAACAAACGCGTGCAATGAACCCGAAATGAAAACCAGGGAGTCGAATCGTTATTTTTTCGGTTCGGTTTTCGGTTACGGTTCGGCTTTATTTTAAATTTCGTTTCGGTTACAGTTTGGTTCGAACCATTTTTATTTTTTGGTTTTAACTGGTTATAACCGGTTACTTAACCGGTTAATTAACTAGCCATAATTATTTGCTCAAACAACTAATAACGAACAAATAAGTTTGGCCTTATTTGCAAATTTGCGTAAATTTTTAGTTGCTTATTCTAGTTGCTTTTTAGTTGCAAATTTCCAAAGCTTTTTAGCTGCTTAGTTTTCAGATTTCCAAAGCTTGCAAATTTAGTATCAAAGTCAATAGCACATTTTTTAAAAATTGGACTATCACTTGTTCAGGGCCGTAAAACAAGTAGCTTACTCACTTTAATGGAGGGTTACTTTGTAGGCCGCCTAACTACAGTAGTTTTAACGAACAAAAAAAGAATTCTTTCAGAACACTTGCTACCAAAGCCAGGCAAGGCACTACAGTATCAGAAATAGATTAAGGGAAATTGCTTATTGGTTCCCCCAATGTATCGTGTAGGCCTGGTCTGGTGGAATACATTGTCTGTGCATTTGGTCCATGCTCTCCCCCCCCCCTCCACGCCTTCACTTCGTATACAACTGTAATGGGGAGAAGGGTGGGGGGAGAGGTGGAAGAACGTGACAACGTGACTTCAATTTTGGTGTATCATTGT
This sequence comes from Lithobius niger, assembly GCA_023313725.1. NCBI lineage: Eukaryota > Metazoa > Arthropoda > Chilopoda > Lithobiomorpha > Lithobiidae > Lithobius > Lithobius niger. The sequence continues at coordinate 527,831 of JAHWFP010242005.1, forward strand.
TATCGTGCAAGCTGTGCCTGGTTGTGCGGAATATGGTATCGTGGGTTAACCCATGTGGGATATAATTACTCATTGTTATGCTTACTGATTAGTTAGCATAGCATCAATCTAAATGGCATGCTAGCAGTCAAATCTTTTCTGAATCACGCTTAATTTAGCCAACCTTTACTTAAAAAAAAAAAACAATAAATTACGTAATTGCAAATTCGTTATTAAAACTTTATTAGTTACTGTTGGTAAATCTATATCTGTAATTACAGGAAAGAGTATTGCTAAAAACAACGATGATGATCCAGAAGAGAGGGCTAGCTGGCACGCAAGAACCGAAAAAAATAACCGATATTTCATTTCGTTTTGGTTACGGTTAATGCCACCAGTAAGTTTTTCGGTCCGGTTACGGTTTCGGTTCGGCAATTTCAAACGATTTTTACCGGGTTTCGGTTACGGTTGAGTTACGGTTCGACTCCCTGACTAAAACGCATTGGAAAAAAAAACTACTGTAGCACCCGGCTATTCACAACGCGTTACTACAAATTGAAGCTGCATAACATAAATGAAGCTGCATTGAGTAAATATAAACAAACACCCGTTGTAGCATCCAGGGAAATCTTGACGTCTAAATGGTTGCACATTGGTCTTCACTGCACTCTCGGATGCTATGAAGGGAGTTTGTTCACAAATGAGCGTAAATTGCAAAGGTTAAAATTCGATAGGTTTTTTTCTGGGGACGGCGGGGGAGGGGTAGGGAGTGGATTTTATGTTTCACTTCATGTCCCCTGCTATAAATTGCATGTCTACTTTATTTTTACTGTTTGCGACTACTTTTCTTGCTCAACATAATGTATGGCCTAAGTTCAAAAAAAAGTTTTAAATAAAATAGCTATTAAATAGCTACCCATGGCTCGACAAGAGAACAGACAATTTCTCTATCTATCCAACAACTACAACAATTAGGGCACATGCATTACTGTTTGAATTTGAATTTGAATTTATTCACTACATGAGCCTATTGGACCTTACATCATTCGCTCATTCTAAACTTAACCTAACCTAACTCTAAGCAACACAGGGCATTAAACACAGAGAAGCACTAGTCAGCTAAATCTCCCAGTTAACCGACAGAAGCTCAACACTTGACGTAGAGTCGACTTAGCCTCAGCATTGTACGGGGAGACGCCAAGAATTCCCCCGTGACTTTAGGTGTGCAAACAATAATGCAAAACAAACACGGCTATGGTGGACTTGTTGCCGTATCAAGGACGAGGGACCAAACCAGTATGCAACAATGCCAAAGAATGCACTGATCGATTGTTGACTCAAGACTGCATTAAAATGATCAAATAAAATTTATGTCGGATTCCTTCATTTACCCCCTTAAAAACTGACATTGTATGGTAATAAAACAGTTATAGCCACACTTTTGCAAGAATGGGTCGCGATAAGTAATTTTATTGTACAGTTTTTACATCCAAGGAGGCAGCGTATCGTCCGATGCCATAGGCTGAGGATGTGCTGCCTCCGAGTACATAATTGTTCAGTAAATCACTTATCGTGACCCATTGTTGCAAAAGTATGGGTATAACCATTACTTAAATCACATTTACCCCTTAATTTTAATGTTAAATGTCATACAACAAATAATTTTGGAGGTGTCATTTTAAGTTGGTCCGTATAGTTTTAAACTTCTAAAGTAATTATTGTTATAGGCCTCCTTACAAGGGCTATTTTTACTCTTTGCAGTGGAACCCATTACGTGATTTACCACCATCTGTTGCTATCACTTTAAGTAATAAAGAGTTGCACCCAACTTTGAAGGAAATATGCAAAACATTGCCCCTAAAGCACAATGGCACTCATTGTGCTCTTCCATTGCTCAACTGCCCTCTAAGTTGGCTAGAAAGAAAATATGCTAACGAACATGTGAAAAACATTCTTGCACAGGGAATCGTAGTCCCAGGGTACAGTGAACACTGTTTTCCTGTGTTTCTGACCTCTAAAAAAGATGAACACAAATGCATGGCGATAGACTACGTGTTTTTAAACTGGAACTGCCCAAAAGATCATTTTCCTCTGACCATAATCTCTCTCATTGAACGGTTTCATCAATGCAAGTTATGTTAGAATTTAGATTTATGCGATGCATAACTCTAACATTATTGGCACATTATTGCTAAGTTGAAGCAACATTATTGGCACATTATTGCTAAGTTGAAGCAACATTATTGGCACATACCACTCGATGCTAACAGTGGGATTCTTATGTAACTGTTGACATGTTGTCAAACGCGCAAGTTTTCAAACGTGGAAGCACGGTACACAATGAGTGAACGCGAAGTCCTGAGTGCTGTCCATGCTTTCAAGAAGTGGTGCCACCGGGTAGATGGCAAGAGCATTGTCACAATAATTACTACCCACTTTTGCTGATGGACACAAAAAAAAATAACCGGACTGAAGCAAAAGTCGTTTGGAAGAAAAGTCGTTTTTTCAATTATGCCAGTTTTCTGTTGTACGTAAACCAGCTAAGCCCTAATAAGGAGAAAAGAATTTCACACTTCATAGAGGTCAAAATTCCTAACACGAGGGACAACTTGTTGAACAAATGTTGTATCAACAATCCTGAAATTAGCGGAGGAGATGGCCAAGGATCTGTCTACGCCAACCTTCACTCTTGCTCTTCAAGAGAAACCTTGGATAAGCATCTCCCACCATTCAGCGTTTTGTTGACACATTTTCTGAAACATGCATTTTCAATGAAGCTTCCGGTTTGATCTATCGTAAAGTAGCTTTTGACCCAACTGAAACTTCCAAACTAAAAATATTTGTGCCATACTCTTTGCAATGTCAAGTGTTACAGCTGTGTCATAACACGCTCCCGGGAGGTCACTTTGGCTCTTGTAAAATTCTTGGCAGAATTCAGCACACCGTATATTTCCCCAGGGTGATCAAACTCGTGCAACACTCTGTTAAAATATGTCATCTTTGCTGCAGAAGACTGCAGCTGCGAAATGAACACACCTTTAGCTTCATTTGGTTCAAAAATATAGGTGTTTAGATGAAATGCAGATTTTGGCCATTTTACATCAACAACGTAGATGAAAGTTTGGTTGAAAGGGGGCACGGAATATAAGGTCATAAACGCGCTAACATGGTCGATATTCGTTCAACCAGATCAGCTTACAGCTTCTTAATAATACAAATCTCCAATTCAACTTTCATTCAACTTATAGTTAGAAATAGCGCGGTATCTGATCGCTTCGAACCTTTAACTTTCTTTTTTTTGATTGATGAAAGTATTCAACTCAGGAGCTTTTTTTCTCGGCATGGTCCCTCGGACACTACTCATAGCCCAGTCATTTTACGTTAGATTTAGCTAAAATATGGGATTAATTCAAATAAAGCTGAAAGTTGGCACATACGTGGCTACCAGTCGGGTATGAAACATACTAAAAGTCCCCTGGGCTAAGACGCTTGCTTCCCTCCGGTACATTGGAAAAAGGGTGTAAGTAACATGTTAACCAAAGATGTAGTTGGGTGGCTAGAGAGCTGAATTGTTCACTTACTGTGAAAAGCATGAAATTTGGTATGGATGAACATAAGGGTAACTGGAAAAAAAATAGCTATGATAGCAAGTTACGGGGAGAGGGGTGATTCCCACCTCACCCAAAACGGTTTTTGGGCTGTAACTCCTTAACCATCAAAAAATCAAAAGCCAAAAAACCTATTTTTTTTTGGCTGTACATAACTCCTTAATGTCAACAAATCAAAAGCATAATGTGAAGCAAAAACTTTCAGCACACAATTCTGAACTGGAGAGGTGATGAACATCTTTTACGTAAAAGCAACTCTTGAAACCCAAAGACTTATTCAAAGTATATTGCCCTTAATTTAATCCTAGCCGAAAATTTTGTAGTGTGATAAGGACTGACCTACGCCAATTTAAAGGTGAAGCGGTAATGGTAGCGGTAAAAGCGTTTATGGTGATTTTCGAATTCAAAGTGCTCGTGCGAGCCCTCTTTTAGCCCGAAATGGACTTGCTCAGAATTTTCTGAAAGGTGGGGATCGATTCTTTCCATCAATCCTAACAGAAATAGTTTTTCTTAGGTAGGGACCGTCCTATACCCATTTAAAAGTGAAGGGATAATGGTGTAGCGGTGAATGCGTATGTTCAGTTTCAAATTCAAAGTTCTCTTGCGAGCCCTCTAATAGTCCGAAATGGATATGCTTAGGATTTTCTGAAAGGTGGGGATCTATTCTTTCCATCAATCCTAACAGAAATTGTTTGCCTTAGGTAGGGCAATTTAAAGTAGTAGCTGTAATTGGTGTGGCGGCAAGGTTGAATTTCAAAGCGCCATTGTAAATGCTCATATTTGTATTAGTATCTATGCTAAACAATTTCGGTTGGATTAATGGAAAGAATAGATCCTTACCTTTCAGAAAATCCTAAGCATGTCAATTTCGGGCATTTAGAGGGCTCGCAAGAGCACTTTGAATTCCAAAATCAACATACGCTTTCACCGTTACACCATTACCTAGTCAACTTTAAATATGCATAGGGCGGTTGCTATCTATGTTAACAAATTCGATTACGATTGATGGAAAGAATCAATCCCTACCTTTTAGAAAAACGTAAGCATGTCCATTTCGGGCTGTCAGAGGGCTCGCAAGAGCAATTTGAATGTGAAAATCACTATAACAATCAAGTGAAAAAAAGAGCATTCGCGGTGATATACTTAACGGTGATATACTTTAAATATGATTTTGAGGTTTAATGGTTACGTAAAAGATGTATATCACCTTTCCTGTTCAGACTGTGTCCTGAACGTTTCTGCATCACATTATGCTTTTGTTTTGCTGACATTAAGGAGTTACGTACAGCCAAAACATAGGGGTTTTTTTTTGGGGGGGGGAGAGTAAATCTCCTTTTTTTGGGGGGGGGGGAGGAGGGATTTCGAACTTGCTATCATAGCTATTTTTTCCGGTTACCCTTTCTGCAACCGTACAAAATTTCATGCTCTTCACAGTAAGTGAACAATTTAACTCTCTAGCCACCTTACTACATCTATGGTTGACATGTTACTTACCCCCTTTTTCCAATGTACCGGAGGAAGCAAGCTTTTAGTATGTTTCATACACCATTGGTAGCTACTTATGTGCCAACTTTCAGCTTTCTTTGAATTAGTCTCCTGTTTTAACCTAAAATGACTGGCTATCAATCAGACGGCGCTTCGCGTTAGGAAGGGGTAGGTTGGGGGAGGGAGGGGGTTCGCGTGGGAAGAGTAAACATTGTAAAACCTCTGCTAATCACAACTGCCGGCAACACACTGCCAGAAAATGAAACTCCGAATGTGTATTAGTCTAAAGTAAAGACTGAAAAAAGTCAAAGGAAAAAAAAAGTCGTGAAAAAAAAGGTCACGGAAATAACTGAAGGAAACTGTTTACTGTTTTCTTTAGCGGTTATTTTTGTTTTTGTTTTTATAGGTTGTGTGGGGTGGTTGAGGTTTAATGGTGCGTCGACAACTAGGTCATTAGAGCCAACCTCAGTCATAGTGCAGTAGTTTGGGTTTTCACTGCACCACGCATTAGAGATATTAAACCAACCTAGCTTAAGTAAGAAATTTCACTAGGAAACGGTTTTTTCCTTCTGGTTTTCTTTCCTCACTTTTTTTCCTCGGATTGTTTTCCTTTGGCTATTTTCCTATACGGTTATCTTCTACGTTTATTTTTATTTTTTTTTTTATTTTCACGGCATATTTTTTTCACTGGCTCTTTACTGTCCATTCCATTTCCCTGGGCTTTTATTCTGCAGAAATCTTTCTCTTTGTTTTTTTTTTTCCTATTGGCCGTTTTTTCCAGGGTTTTTTTTTTCCTAAATGGGGTAATACTTTTAAAGTCAATTGAATTCTTTAAGGATAGGTTCTGTCACACATAATGATACTTTTTTCCTGGGACTGAACAAGCCACCCGGTTTTCTTGGCCTATCCAGATTCCATAAATAGAGATTTGCAGTTTATGCGAAAGACTGACTTTCATTCTGTGTTCAACAATTTTTTTTTTCAGTTGCGATAGCAGATACAGTATTGTATTTATTTTACGGTAATTATTCTTCGTTTATTGAATTTAACAACTTCGTAATATTTAAGGATTTCTCATAAGCAGCCATGATTAATAGATGTCGACTTGTAGTTGCCCCTTCCAAACTGTCTAAATTACATTGTCCAATACTGTACATGATCAATTGAACGTAAGCTCCTAAGCACAGAAAGCTCCTATTTAAACTTGACTGCTATGGTTTTAAGGGACTACTTTTGGGATGGCTAAGTGCATTCTTGTCAAGCCGAACTCAATTCGTGGTAGTGGACGTCGTCAACATCATCAGCGGAGTCCCACAGGGAACGGTTCTTGGACCTACACTTTTTTTTATTTAAATAATTTATCATGTAATCAAGACAACTGCGAACAACGTAAATTTGCTGACGACCTGATTTACCACACATCAATATTAAATGAAACACATACAGCTAACCTCCAAAAAGAAATAAAAGTACATGAATGGTCAACCAAATGGCAACTGCCCCACGCAAATGCAAAACGTACAACTTTCAACATTGGGTATACTAATAGTCGCCAAACATATACAACGAAAATACTACGCTACCAGATGTAGCCATGACGAAAAGTTAGGGAGTTTGGTTTACATCCTCTCTAAAACAAACGTACATTGCAATTTCGTACTAAAAAATTCTTTGAACATATTATGCATATTATGCATTGTGTATTTTCATCTGGAGATTCCAACATCCTACTCTGGTATACAAGACCTATGTGCGCCTCTACTGTAATATGCTAGCAAGGTATGGTCTCCAAACCTTTTACAGGCCATTAACCATGCAGAGTCGGTCCAATGACGGTTTACGAAGTCTTTAACCGGTATAAAAATTTCACTTATGAAACCTGCCCCCAGCTCTTGAACCTGGATTCCTTGGAATTACGATGCTTGAAGTCCGATATAACCCTTATTTTCAATATTTTAAGAAGTTTTATTCAACACTGATATCCCTCTTTTCGAATTGTCCACGACGAGGCATACACGCGGGCACATATTAAAATTAAACAAACAGGCAGTGCGACTAGAGATGCGTAGGTCATCATTTGCGGTGGGGGTAGTAAACCCATGGAACTCGCTTTCTTCGAACATGGTAACAGCAAAAAATATTAAAACTTTCTGGCACCTCTAAAATTTTTTCAGAAAATTTTCTGAAAAGACTGGATACACACGACTCATTGAGAAAAAAAAAATAAACTGAAAATTTAAATCCGCTATAGTTGCTCGCCATGCTCATGAACAATTTTTGTAAATATAAATGGAGCAGTATAAGTGGCCGACAACCCTGCTGCTTCCATCGCCCTACTCATGAGTGCCAAACTGCATTATTAATTCTGGAAGTTGTGGTTTGTATACGTATGTAATAATTATCTCCCTTTCTGCCCCACCCTGAATAGTACGGCAAATCCAGTCTTTGTTAATTCCTGATTTTAGTACGTAAATCTGAATCGGTGGAACGACTCTGGGCAGAGAGTAAACTTAGTCTATCTGGGTCACAAAACTAGAAACCCATTCCATCAGAGTGTTTGGTACTAATTACGAATGCAACAAGCCTTACTTTTTTTATTCATTAATTAATTTCTCTGTTATTTTTCAGCTATCCCAATATTTAGGCATTCTTGGTGGCAACATGAGTCTTTGGATCGGCATGTGTATCATCTCAATGCTTGAACTCTTTGAATTATCCTTCAATGTCTTGATTGCTTGGCTGAACAGCCGCAACTTGAAGAACCAACAAAAGCAACCCGGGGTGGATAGCATAAGTGGAATGGCCAAGGATCAGGATGTGTCCAAAGGATTTCCATCATCCTTTGGCCACATTCAGCCTCCGAAGCCACATTACTACATTCACAGATAGTGATGATTCTGGAATTTCCGTACGAACGTAAAATATCCCATTGAAATTCTGCTCAACTATGGCCCTCTGAGATAGGGAAAAACAATTCCACGAGGATGGGTTAGCACATTAGTTGAACTTGTCCACCAATGATCGACGAACCATGTCACTAAAAACATGGTTTTTTTTAACTCCAAAATTACAAGTGAAAAACAGGATTCTTCACGTATTTCAGAGTTAAAAGATGTGGAATCTTTTAAACAAAAATTAAACATTCTGTAATTTAAAACCATGAATAATGCAAACAATCAATGTGGAAAGTTTGAAATGAATTGGCTAATGACAGTGGCAACTTAATTAAAACCAAAATGAGGCCAAGTTTATTTATTTTTGATATAAGAATAGTTAGTCTTCATTGACAAATAATTTATAATGGAATCAGTTGGGTCACCAAATAGACTAATTCTAATTGAAAAGTGCATGACCAACTTTTTCGTCTAGCTACGAGACAAATGAGGTAAAAAAAATTGAGTAAACATTATGTCATAAGTTAAACGAAGAAATGCAATGCGGCCACCATTTTTTTCTTCGTTTAATACTAAAAATTTCAGTTGCATTAAGAGTTATGACCTTTTACTAGGGTTTAACACACTTTCAAGGTGTTCGAAGCAGGGGGGGGGGGCTTCGAAAAAAGGACAGAGCTAAATTTTCAATAGAAGATATAGGCGGGCAATGCTTTTTCGATCCGTGCATTTGAAGACCCAAAAATGAACTAGTAACGAACTAGGCATCCCGGAATAAGTGTTACAATCCTCGAATAGCCTTTATTCTGAAGTTTTTTCCCCCTTTATTTTATTGTTTTTTCGTCGTAATTTTTGCATCCAAGAAAGGAAGGAGGGGCACATCACGTGCCTTGGATGCTCCAATGGGTGGTGATCCTACGCGATTAATCATGTTTAATGGCATATCGCGATTAAAAAGTAATTAAAATCATACTGCAATTAAAATCACAAAATAAATTCAACAACTAAGTTTTTTTTTTCTATCAGTGCAGCAGCTGACATCTGATTTTCCATCAGTTCATTCATCCTTGTCTGTAATTGTTTTTTGCATTAACCAGTAGGTTATATTTGAATTGCTGACATCCTTTATAAAGATAAAATTCAAATTAAAAAAAATTGTTTGCTACTGCAGGCTGAGTCGAAAACTGATATATTTTTCAGATGTTTTATACTTTTAAGGCGGTTTTACACAAATCGAAGGTAAATAGTGGGAGATGGGCTACAGTAATTAATTCTGAAGAAAATCGAAAAATATGGCAAATCGCAATTTTTCCATTTCAAGGTATATTGTGTCTCTTATCACCACTGAAATCTGAAACTGCCCAAGGTTGCCTTTTGCCATTACCGAATCTGCCTTTCTACCACCTTTAATTACATATTTTACTGCATTTTTTACATATTATCTACATTTTCTGCTGCATAAGTAACAGGAAAAACAAAAACACGAGTTCGAGGTATCGGGATTTGTATATTAAAGCGCCCACTGAAAATACCCCTTTCAGAACGTAGTAGTAGAACTTCTTGGCCAAAGCTGAGCAGAATTGATATTTGGAGATAAGAAAAAAGTCTTGGTGTGGAAAACAAATTATTGTTTGTGAAAGTGTCATAATAATGATATAGTATACACTAAGCACGAAACTCATAGAGCTTGTATGTGCTAATTTACATGAAAATATTTTCCAGTATTATTAATAATATTAATAATAATAGTAATAACACTTTATTGCTATGTAGTTGATGTACGTGACGAACTTGTGTGACACAAAGAATACAACATGTAACTGAAGTTTATGTTATATCACTGAAGACAGTTTCACTTTAACAGAAAAGTGGCATTACAATTTTAGAAAAACTAACTGCATACAGTGTTAGATATATAAATTTGTTACTGTACACTTATAAAAAACATTAATAAAAAATGTATGTAAATAAGCATGAGTTTTAAGCATTGTCTATAATTTAATTTCCAATAACGATCAGCATTTAGTGAAGCTCATGTCTGCGTGCTGTATAATGTCACTTAGTTTAGCGTATGTTTTCCTAGTGCCTAGACTTGTTTAATCTGGGCTAAGGAAAACATATCTAGAAGCACGCTAGTGTTTTTCCCATGAAGTTCAGTATACTGGCTTTTAGAGGGGCTCTGGTGGCGGAGTCATATATTCAAATCAAGTTGCTACGGTTTATTACGGATAAAACTAAAGTAAAACACAGTCTAACACATAAAATACACAACAGTATCGTAAAACAGGCCAACACACCATACAGGCCCGGTGGTTATACATCAATGCAAAGGCAACAACAACAGATGGACATCAGCCAACATCATGCCTAGTAGCCTAAAATGCATAGTAGCAACATCATGTCTAGTAGTATAACATGCATAGTAGCAACATCATGCCTAGTATCCTAAAATGCATAGTAGCAACATCATGT
>JAHWFP010242007.1:0-22544 GCA_023313725.1 Lithobius niger
TAATTAGCACACAAATCTGTTGGTAGTTCTTTGGCATCTCATAATAAAAACTAATCCACCCAGCTTAGTCAAAAAATTCAAAAGGGTGTTAAATGGCTTTGTGAAAGAGGGTTTTTTTTTTATATGACTATAGGGCAAACATACCCTTAGGGAAAAAATAAAGTCAAAGTAATCAGAAAAATCAGAAAACTAGGAAAAGAATTTCAGGTAACTGATCTTATAGACTCTTTGAAGATTTCTCAAGAACAGATTGTGCGATCGACATGCGGTAAAGAGCGTTGTAAGGCTCTCAAAAAGACGCTTCGAATGATGTACTTGATTATCAAAAACCATTAAAACTTGAAAAAGTTGTACCTATCTTATAGACTTTTTTGAAGATTTCTCAAGAACAGATTGTGCTATCGACATGCGGTTAAGAGTGTTGTAAAGCTCTCAATAAGACGCTTTGAATGATGTACTTGATTGTGAAAAACCGTTAAAATTTGAAAAAGTTGTACCGTTACCAGAAATTCTTTTCCTCTCTTTCTAATGAATTTGAGATTTTTTTTTATTTTTAACGTTGTGATTGTACTAGTTAAAAAATAACCAAAAACCTTCGTTATGGTAACATTTACTGTCCAGATGCAAAATTTAAACAAGCTAGGTTGAATAGTTTCTTTGTAATCCTATTCCAAACAATTCTAAAACACTAAGATGCTATTAGTATGTGAATGTGTTAGAATGGCTTGGAATAAGATTACAGACAGACTATTCAAACTAGCTTGCTGAAATTCTGCATTTTAGTATTAATTGGTACTGTGCAGAAGGTTTTTTTTCATGTGAATGGGAGAATCACAACCCTAAAAAAAAAAATATCAGAAATTCTTTAAAAAATTTCTGGTAACAAGTATAGATTTTTCAAATTTTAATGAATTTTTAAAATCAAGTACAACATTCGAAGCGTCTCTTTGAGGGCTATTCAACGCTGCTTACCATGTGTCGATAGCTCAAACCGTTCCGGAAATATCACCAAAAATAAAAATAAAAATTTGAAAATAAGAGTTAATTTGGCCGAAAAAACATGGCCACCCTGGGGACCGAACTCAGGATCTCTAGGAGCGAAAAATACAGCATTACCCATAGACCCAACTGAAATATATACTCAGAATTGATAGAAAAAAGTACGGCCACTCAGGGGATCGAACCCATGACCTGTAGGAGTGAAGAGTTCAGCCTTAGCCACACACCCAACAAGAAGAGAACGATGATACTTGAAAATAAGGATGTTATTTTGTCTTTGAAGACAGAATTGACAGCAAAAAAAATGGAAATTTTGGGGCTAGAACTCCGGACTTCTGGGAGTGACGACCAGAGATTTACACAGAAACCCACTGGTAATAGTAGATACCGGAAAATAAAGATGATATTTGAGCATCTGTAGACTTTGCATTGAAAGAAAAAATACAGCCACTATGGGGTTCGAACCCACCACCTTTAGTACTGTAAGCTGGCATGTTATTGCTGAACAAAACTGAAATATGCATGAAAGGGTTGAAAGTAACCTGCCTTAACCTGAGGTACGCAGAATGGGCGGCCATTTTGTTCTATTTTAGTCAGGAAAATGGCCGCCAAGAATGGACTATTCCAAATTGAATCAAGAATTCTAATTGGTCAAAAACATGTCTCTTGCTCTGCCATTGGTGAGTTTCGGTTGTGCATAAATTAGGTGGCAATTTTGTTCGACTTTTGTCAATGTTTTAGTTTTTGAAATTGGGTTTTAATTCCAAGGGGTGGTGGGTAGTTATGTTTTAAAAGGAAATGAATGTGCCAGGGGTTTTGAGCAAGATCACGTGACCAGTCAGTGTGTGTTTGGCTTTCAGGCTGATTCGGTGTCTAGGGCAAGAGTAGCAGCAAGGTCCCATGGGTCTACCATTGCAAAAAGGGTAATATTTTGGGTTATTACTAGAGGGGAAAATCAAATAAAACAGTCCCAAATCCAGTCAAACTGACCCAACATCGTCTAGTGGGTCCTCTTAACTCCTGCCTAAGTAAAAAAAAAACGTTCAAAAGTGTATCCAACATTGCCGGGTCCAATTGGCTCCTCTACCTCCCTAAATATGCCTGATATTCAATAAAAAACAAGCTTAAAACATTGTCGGGGTGCCAATTTTCCCCAGTTATTCCCTAAATCGTCTACCCCGTAACTGCCTCCTATCAAACACTTATCCTACCCTACCACTGTCATTCCTTGATGTTTGAAAAAAATTGCTTGTTAGCTGACTTGAACCAACAATCTCTTGCTTTGTAGACCAGAAACCTACAGCTGAGCCATTGCAGGCAGACATGTCAAGCTTACCATGAAAGTTACCTTAAGTACTGTCATTCTTAATAGCATGGAAAAGGAAATTTGGATGGAGCACAAACCTTTCTTGATAAATCTTCGAAAAAGTCTATACTTATCCATTACAAGAAATTCTTTTCCCCTTTTTCGGAAATTTCTGAAAAATTTGACTTTTTTCCCCTTAGACTCTGTATTACCTAGGCACATAAAAAATGAAGACGTCTTTCTCAAAGCCATTGAACATCCTCCTGAATTTTTTTACTAAGCTGAATGGATTAGTTTTTGTGTTATAAACTGCCAAAGAACAACTAACAGATTCGTATACTAATTAGCACACAAATCTGTTAGTAGTTCTTTGGAAGCTCATAAAAAAACTAATCCACCCAGCTTAGTCAAAAAATTCAAAAGGGAGTTAAATGGCTTTGTGAAGAAGGGGTTTTTTATATGACTATAGGGCAAACACAGCCTTAGGGAAAAAATAAAGTCATAGTAATCAGAAAAATCAGAAAACTAAGAAAAGAATTTCAGGTAACGGATCTTATAGACTCTTTTGAAGATTTCTCAAGAACAGATTGAGCGATCGACATGCTGTATCCATGTAAAGGTCTCAAAAAGATGCTTCGAATGATGTACTTGATTGTCAAAAACCATTAAAATTTGAAAAAGTTGTACCTATCTTACAGACTTTTTTGAAGATTTCTCAAGAACAGAATGTGCTATCGACATGCAGTTAAGAGCGTTGTAAAGCTCTCAATAATCGCTTCGAATGATGTACTTGATTGTGAAAAACCGTTAAAATTTGAAAAAGTTGAACCGTTACCAGAAGTCCGTTTCCTCTCTTTCTAATGAATTTGAGATTTTTTTTATTTTTAAGGTTGTGATTGTACTAGTCAAAAAATAAACAAAATCCTTCATTACGGTACCATTTACTGCCCAGATGCAAAATTTCAACAAGCTAGGTTGAATAGTTTCTTTGTAATCCTATTCCAAATAATTCTATTACACTCAGATGCTATTAGTACGTGAATGTGTTAGAATGGCTTGGAATAAGATTACAGACAGACTATTCAAACTAGCTTGCTGAAATTTTGTATTTTAGTATTAAATGGTACTGTGCAGAAGGTTTTTTTTCATGTGAATGGGACAATCACAACCTTAAAAACAAGTATAGATTTTTCAAATTTTAATGAATTTAATATCAAGTACAACATTCGAAGCGTCTCTTTGAGGGCTATGCAACGCTGCTTACCATGTGTCGATAGCTCAAGCCGTTCCGGAAATATCTTCAAAAGTAAAAAAAAATATATTTGAATTAAGAGGTATTTTGGACAAAAAAACATGGCTACCCTGTGGATCGAAGTGAGGGCCTCTAGGATTGAAAACTATAGCCTTACCCATACACCCAACTAGAAGGGATAATTTAGTCTTGAAAATAAGGGTGTTATTTGGTATTTGGAGACTTAGATTTTACAGGAAAAATATGGCTAGTCTGGGGATGGAACCCATGACCTGTAGGAGTGAAGAGGGTTAGACAGTTCCCTTTTGCTCCTCTGTCTGGGACTCTTGTCCTTGTCATAATAGCTCCCAGTGTAACTCCCCAACATCCAATTTAAGCTCTGACAAGCTTTCTACCATCATCTCTCTTTGTTGCAATAATGATCTTTTTAGTCCTGAGTAACCATGGTTTATTGGTACTGTTATTTTTTTCTGTTTACTTTTTCTAAAAACAACTTTTGTTCCTAATCTCTTCTCTATCCCAACAGTTGGATTTTTTGGGTTGTGGGCCAATTTTACTCATGTCTGAGTTATGTTTCGTCTTCCCTTTACACTGTGATGGGGTAAGGAACGGAATGGCTATTTCCAAGGGATTAACCGGCCTGCTGTCGCCTTAATTCATCTTTTGTGGACCTTACCTGTGTTTAACTTCGTTTGTACTTTGTTCTCAGCTCCGGCGTCCGGACCCCAACGCCACAAACTGTAAGTCCATTAATTTCTCCCTTTATTACAAGTAAGACGAAAAGCCAAAACCCCACAGTGACAATTTCCCCAACTCTTATTAACTTTGTTACTTGTGAACCAAGTATTAATTCTCCTCCTCTCTAAATGGACATTTTGGCCCATTAACTGTCTTACCATGTTGTTCCATGTGTCATTGATGAATAAAAACACGAGGACAGATATCAACAATCCCCAAAACAAAACTGTTTCTTTGTGATTTACCTAAAATGTACTAGCCGTAACGATCCACGATTTTATAAGCCTCCGAATGTTTATTTATTGCGCTTAAGCGATACCGTGGCCGAACTTGTTCAGGGAGAAGCTCACCCACGTTTTTTCCCTAAATACGGATTCGCCACGGACACCCTCTTCCCTGCCGAAAACTGTAACTCCATTGTGTTGAGACGGCCGCCCGAATCTCCATTACGTGATAGCGTTGTGCAGTGTCTAAAACGACATTTTCGGAGCGTGTGCTGTTGCACGCAATCACACGTATGGTTAGCAATTCCCACATTTCTGGTAGCACATTACGGTTATTACGGTTATTAGTGCATTTTGGATTTGGTAACTTTGAAATAGAAAGCAGTGAGATAACGTTAATTGACAGCTGTTTTCCATCGTAGTGTATTCCTGTTTATCTACGTCCTCATTTCAAAGTACAGAAACAATGGACTGGGTTTGCTGCGTTTCAGCCGTCCCTGTCGGTTTCCAAGAAATTTTTGTTTCTTTTCACCTTCCTCGAAGACACACGAAATTTGCTTTGACTGTGTACAATGTTTAAATCCCTCAAATGTGTCTAAAATGCGTCTGACTGAACGACCTGAAAACCTAACCTAAACAAAATAACCACGAACAGTTTTTGTCCAGATCTATTTGATGCCTAACTATACGCCTTTTAAAATATGTGCACAATAATCGCTACTAAGTACTGAGATTTGTACAGTACCGCTCAAAAGTAAATGGACAAATCTTTGTTGCCATGTTCACGCGCTTGCAACAATAGAAAGCAAAACTGGAGTCGACGTTCGGTAATCAGCTGTACTGGTATGGAGCGCCAATACTTTCGAAGTTTATTGTTGAACCCAAAACGAAGCCTCATTTTTGCATTACATCTGAAAAAATTGTCAAACATCAGACAAATGAATTTGAACTGAATTTCACACTCGTTTTGAATTGTTTCGCTTTAAAGGAAGTAATAACAACTGGTTCATTCGATTTTTTTAGTTATCCAAGCCAGTTTCCACCGTGCAGCGTATTTAATTAAAATAAGGCCGTTTAAAAAAAGTTGTTTCTCAAGTCTCGCCGCATGGAGTAACCTTTCTCCCTCTCCCCCCTCTTCGCAGAACCTTTTAATTTTTTTGTTCAGAAATGCAGCATTGACACCGATACTTGTTTTTTTT
This sequence comes from Lithobius niger, assembly GCA_023313725.1. Taxonomy (NCBI): domain Eukaryota; kingdom Metazoa; phylum Arthropoda; class Chilopoda; order Lithobiomorpha; family Lithobiidae; genus Lithobius; species Lithobius niger. The sequence continues at coordinate 5,719 of JAHWFP010242007.1, forward strand.
CACAACTTCTCTACAAAAATGACCCAATTTGATATTGCAATACATTATTTTAATGTTTCTCAAGTTATTCAGAAAAAACCTGCAGGTAACTCCCAAAAAAGGCGTATTAGAACAGCACGTTTGCTCAAGAAGACAAACAACTGGACATTTTTCAGAAAAATGTGGCACAGCATTTAGATTCTATAAAACTTCGAGGGTCTTTTGAAGGCGTGAGAATGGAATAAATATTAACATAAAAAAGTGGCTGCAGAGACTACCTAGCCATAACCGGTCTTCTGCACACTTCGGCCACTTTCGATAATATTGAGGCGCGCACCTCTATCACTCACTGGGACAACGATCTCTATTATAATTATTATCTAAAAACACAATAACCGGTTAAAAATGTGATAGCTTTTAGGCCTAGTTTTAGATTTTAGGCGCAGTTGTCAGCTTTTAGGCCTAATTTTTAGCTGCCATTTTAATTTAATAAGTAGCAGCTAACGGAGAATTGGATTCGAGCAGTAGGCTTATGCATTCATGCAACATGGTGCGGAGATTTGGCGTTGCTGCGGCAACGTGATTTAAGGCCTAATTTCTGCTTTTAGGCCTAATATTTTATCTGCCGTTTTAATTTCGTAAGTAGCTGCTAAAGGAAAATTTGGTTCGAGAGTACAAACAAGTATTCATCCTTGCAACACGGTGTCGACATTATTAAAATGACGCTACTGGATGTCGTTTACACAATTCTTTTGTTTTTACGGTTGCGTGACTTCCTGTAGTGGTTAAATGCAACGATCAAATGTTATTATTTCATTGAGTTACGTCGAGAAGACCTAATAGCCGTTTTAACTTGCCGTGTTTTTAAACTAATTTTTGGACGAAAAGACAAACGGTGAAACAGACTGTCATCTGTTCCGTTCCATAGTTGAAAAGTAACGGACGGACAGACAGACAAAGTCGTTGTTATACTCGTCTCAGCCGCTCTCAGAAGACTGCACTGAAAGCTGTACGGAAGACTGCACAGAAGAACCGTCTATCCGCACCTAGGATCGAGAAGTAATATTTTTAAACGGCCTAATATTCACTTATTTATTCTACTGAAACAAAAGCGATATATAAAAAAAAATAATAATAAAGCTGTGAAAGGGTAACCCATTAAAGAATGGTTTAGCCTTTCAAAGAAGTGATATCAAACGACCAACAAATTTCCAAAATTCATTCCACTAATTAATATTTCAGACGCTACAGGAAAAACTTAACCTTTGGTAGCAATGGTCAAGTTTTTCATTTAACTTTTTAACCAATAACCAGTGAAGACTGAAAGCAAAGGGAACGATCAAGTTTTCACCATAGAAAGTAGTGATATTGTTGCATACTACACAAGTAATGGGTTGATGTTGTGGTGACCCATGACCAGAGGAAATCCCTCCGAATGATTGACAGCTAGGAGACCTTCTTTGTGAATGACTGGCAGCCAGGTAAAAGGCCCTGGCTGGCTCTTTTATAGACTTAGCTTACAGTACCAGCATGCACTCTGATCCCAGAGTGCATCATACATACTTAACATGCAAAGGTAGCCACCTAGTGGCAAGTAAGCAAGGATACAACATTAGTGGCTAAGACCACTTGAGATAACTCAATAAAGATGCTATCCAATACACCACATTCGCCCACACTAAATAATGTGAGGGACGACCTACCATACATATAAGTCAAAAGGTACTAATCAGATTTTAAGTTTACCTATTTACCATTTCGTTTTACGTTATTATGCCAAATCATTCTGTTTTCTTAAAAGCCAAACCATTTTTATACGTCCATTACAAAACATTAATCCCAACCTTATTATGGGCACAATATGAATACTTTGTGTAAAAACATTAATGGTGTGGTTTCACTTTCACACTACTTACCTCTCCCCCGAGAAAAAAATGTTTCGGTAGTGTGCCAACAATACAGAAAACATGTACGCATAATTTATAACAAGAACAAGAAATCCATGCAATAAATAAAATCAACCAAGCAAAAATGAACGAAAATAATAATGCTGCCAATTATTGCAAAACAGATCTAAGTCCGTCGGATGTTAGTTCGGACTATAACGCTGTGGCTTTCGGATCGCTCGAAGCGACTTACGAAATACAGGCTGTTCAGCCTCACGGACAGTTTGTTCGGCTAAAATGCCCCCCAATTCCCGGATAGTCTGAGAATTCGGCGAAATCTCGCTTGTAAGCTTCGGCATAGCACCGCAGACCTCGTTATTCGCGCGGCGCACTTTATTATCAATCGGCGAAAGAACTGACATCGCGTCATTTGAAATTTCCGAACACTCGTTCGATGATGGTTTCAGTTTCGTATTCGCAGTGGGGTTTGCTATTCCGCTCTGGTTGGTGCTTCCATCTCGTGGTGAATACGCAAAATTATCACGCCACTCAAACGCCTCCATGTTTAATTGCTGGAGAGCGCTGATTGGTTGTTTAATTCGACGCGAAGGTGGGACCACCTTCTGCTGATCGCTGATTGGTTGGATGGGCGGAAACGCATCGAGTTCCCTCCCAGTTTTCCTGTCACGTGAAAGAATGCGTGTTTTTAGCTGATTAGTATGCCGTTTCCACAATTCTTCACGCACACGAACCAAATAGCGCAAATTACCGAGCCTTTCGACGACAATTGCTTCAGCCCACTTCGTTTTAGCGCCAATTCGATAGTCCCTCGCATATACGGGTGAGTCAACAGTGAACTCAGTGTCCGGTAGCTTAGCGGTAGACTTTAATTGCATACGCTGATATTGTTCGTACTTTTCTTGTGTGTTTGCATTAGGTATAAGTAATGACAAACGGCATCTTGTGTTACGCCCTAGGAATAACTTAGCAGGAGTGATTGACGTTAAGCTGTTGGGAATGTTGCGCGCTTGTACCAAAAAATTATTTAATGCATCGGCAACACTTAAACCTTCTTGTAGGCTAGCCTTCATTGATATTTTAGCGGCTTTTACTAGCGCCTCGGCCTGCCCATTACTTTCGGGAAAGTAAGGTACACCTAGTATGTGTCTAATGCCACACTCTTTCATAAATTCCTTGAATTCAGAACTACAAAACTGCGGTCCGTTGTCTGACACGACGGTTTTTACCAGCCCATAAGTAGTAAATAATTCTTTCAACTTCTTAATGACACTCACGCTAGTTGTGGAGTTCATTTCAAAAACAAACGGGAATTTAGAATGTGCATCAAGCACAACAAAAAACATTTTGTTACCAAAACAAGGCCCAAAAAAATCAATATGGATTCTAGACCATACAGCAACAGGTCGTTCCCATACATGCTTTTTCTTTGCTGTCACTCCATCCTTAGTTAACTGACAGGCACTACAGCATTTGATATATTTTTCTAAATCATTATCAATACCTGGCCACCATACTCTAGAACGAGCCAATGCTTTTATTCTAACAATCCCGCAATGACCCAGATGGAGTTCGGCCATTACGTGTGGTCTTATCAATTCAGGTATGATTAAACGATGTCCCCAAAATAATGCTTTACCCTCTAGAGACAGCTCTAGATGGCGCACAAAAAAGGGTTTTAATTCTTCATCATCCACCCTGTTAGGCCAGCCTTCAAGCGTATAACGATAGACTTTTGCAAGAATTCTATCAGTAACGGTAAACTTCTCTAACTGGTCAGACAGAATGGGTAATGAGTCAATAACATTCATGTTCATTACTGCAAAACCTGTAACTTTCTCAGGCGTCGGTTCACAGGGCAACGGCATCCTAGACAAAAAATCAGCAGTTAAATTATCCTTGCCTGGGATATATTGCAAATCAAAATGATAGCCATTGAGATATAGTGCCCATCGCTGAATGCGAGCGGCAGCCATAGCTGGAATTGCTACCTTCTTCCCAAATACCCAAAGCAAGGCTTTCTGGTCCGTTTGCAATGTGAATCTACGCCCGTAGAGAAACTGATGGAAACGCTTCACCCCAAAAACGATAGAAAGGGCCTCACGATCAAACAGGGCGTAATTAAGCTCAGCTTTTGAAAGTGCTCGTGAGACAAATCCTATCGGTCTATCAGTACCATCCGGCATGACATGCATCAAAGAGGCCCCAATTTCCACGGGACTTGCATCTGCAACTAGCTTAAGTGGAAGTTTGAGGTCGTAATGGGTAAGGACTTGACTTTCCAAAAATGCCTTTTTTGCGTTAGCAACGGCAGCTGAACACTGAGAGGTCCAGTTCCATGGTTCTTTAGGTGAAAGTAGTTTATTTAAGGGAGCCAGCAGAGTTGCCATATGAGGCACAAACCTACTATGCTGGTTCATAAACCCTAAATAACTCTTTAGTTCTTGAGCATTTTGTGGTTCCGGGGCCAACCTCACTGCATCTAGCGTTTCAGGAAGGTTTGTCATTCCATCTTTGCTAATTTCAAATCCTAAATACCTAATCTTATCTTGATTAAACTGGCACTTGGTTTTCTTAACCCGAACGCCATTTTCCTGTAAGGCAGAGCATACTTCAAGTAATGCTTTGTCATGCTCCTCTCCCTTCTCATTAACCAAAATATCATCAGAAAATGGCTGGGATCGAGGAACATTTCGCAGCACATATTATATTCTCTTTTGAAAAATTCCAGGTGAACTGGCTAATCCAAAAGGTACCCTTTGCCACTGGTATAACCCTTTACAGGTGGAAATTGTAAGGGCGGGCTTAGAGTCATCATCGAGCTCTACCTATAAGAAAGCGTCGGACAAGTCAATGATCGAGAATTTGTCACTTCCAGCTAATTTACCAAATAATTCTTCCGCACGAGGTACCGGGAAGTATTCAATTTCTAGTTCCGGATTGACTGTTACGCTGTAATCTCCCACTATCCTAACGTCCCCGTTAGGTTTGAATACGCACACTATGGGAGTTGCCCCGGCGGAACAGTCAACTGGTTTTAAGACTCCCTCAGCAACTAGCCGGTCGATTTCAGCCTCCACCTTTCCTCTTACTGCTAAGGGGACAGGTCGAGCCTTGCAATAACGTGGTTTGGCATTAGCTTTTAACTTGATACTGGCCTTGTAATCTTTAAATTTGCCCAAACCTGGTTTAAAAAGGTCCGGAAACTTATCAAAGATTTCCTCAGCAGTAACATGTTGGACAGATTCAGTAACATCTTCAAGATCCTTGAACTCTAAGTGGAAAAATTGACTGAGTGTGATTTTAAACTTTAATATCTAGCTTTTCCCCAGAAGAGCCGGCTGTTCTCCTGAAGACACAATAGCAGTCAGGAGTTCAGTTTGACCATTAAGTTTGACATTTACTTTAATTGCTCCTAGAGGCTGAATAACCTCACCTACCCAAGCTTTTAACAAGATTGGAATAGGTTTTAATTCAACAGATGAAAAATATTTCCTGTACCAACTTTTAGGAATAACAGTCAAATGACACCCAATATCAACTTCCAGTGCTAATTTGTGACCATTCAGTTCACATTGCACAGCCCATTTGTTAGACTGCACGTCAACTATAGTCATTCTATTGATATTAGAAACTAAGCTGTCATCTGAGTCAGGCTCCTGCAATGTAGCATCAGAGTCAGAATTTTCAGACTCCACTAAAAGTTGGTGTGCTTTTTTCTTTCTGAAACTATGGGACTTCCTCTTCATATTTCCCTGAACCTGTTTAGGTGAACAAGAAGTAGGTGCCGCAGTGCTAACGCCCGCTTTATCAGACTTGCACATACGTCGCAGATGTCCTACTTCCTGACAAATGGAACAAGTAGACTTCCTCCATTTACAGTCTGGGCGTATATGATTGGATAATCCACAGCAATAGCACGTTAAATTTGCTTTACTCTTAAACTTTGGATGCTTTCCAGAGACTTTATGCACGGATGAGGCTTTAAAATGACTAACACCAGATTCAGCTCTTTCCTGAGCGAGCGCAACCTTGCAGGCTTCATCAAACGTGACTTTATCATAGTCCATTGCCATCAGTTTTTCTTGGGCGCGTGTATTCCGCATTCCCGAGACAAACCTATCTCTCAGCATTTCTTTTAGTGATGCACCATAATCACAATTTAATGTTAACTGTTTGAGAGCTGCAATGTACTCTGAAACTGACACGCCAGAACGTTGCTCACGCTTGAAATAGCTTACCCTTTCAGCTATAACTGAAGGTTTTGGATCAATATTACTCTTTAGTAAAGTATCAATCTCACTCATGGTTTTAGAATTCACAGCATCAGGTGCACATAAATTTCGCAAAAGACCATATGTTTTGCACCCTACACTGGCCAGAAAAATTGGAACCTGTTTGTCTGTTGGAATGTCAAAGGCAAAAAAATGATTTGTAAGCCTTTCCAAACCAAGACTCCAACCAAGACTCCAACCCTGGCTTGAATTCATCAAACCTCTTATGAATTCGAGTAGGGGTGGGGGACCCAGCTGCTGGCGGATTTGTCGGCATTATGCTAACTTCCTCACTGTCCTCACTTATACCCTGCTCAAATTCAATAGTTTGATTTAAATTACACTCTAAATCAGAATTCAACTCTGAATTAGACCTTGTTTCAGGTCCACCAAATAACCTTATAGCTACACCTGGTGTAAAGGCTGAACTCCTGAAACTAAATCTTTCTGCTTTTTCAAAATTTTCGCTCATAAGCGATAGCAGAACAACTACAACTCCTAAGTTAAACTGCATTTAACTGCAGGACTTATCCCCTTTAGTAAGTTAGTTTTTAACTTTAATTTTGAAACTCTAGCGCAGCTTGCTCTAGCTTAGGCCTACATATGACAAATTTCAACAATTTCACTGGCTTTTGTGTAACCTGCTAGGTTACTCAGAGAATGCGGTCGCAAATCACACCTCTCAAAGATTATAGAAAAACACTTGTATTTCTCTTACTCAATACCAATTGTTTAAATCATATGCCTTTTTAAACCTCTTTTAGCCAAACAACTGCACTTTTTCAATTAGTTTACAACACTAATTCTTGTAAATTCAGCATTTTAACCTGCGTTGACATTCTTAATAATGCAATGTAACAGTTAATAAATGACTGACATTTAGCAAAAACGACTGCCCAGTCAAAAATTAAATTACAACAAATTTAACTTTAAACACTCCTAGCCTGCGCGCAACATTCCCACCGGCCTGCAGTGCTATGCCACAGGTCCTCAATGGTGCACTTGGAATTCACGCACAAACGTTAATCTTTGCCCAATTTTGGGTCTTACAAAATTTTCACAAAATACCTCGGGAGTATTTGACCAAATACTCGTATCCAGGATGTCCTTTGTCCCTCTCCTGCGTTGGCCAGGCGTCTCGAAGAAGCACAATTTAGACCGCTAGGCCACTTTCTCTGGCTATTGCAGCCTGCCACACTGCAACACTCCAGGTACTAGCAGCCCCCTAGCTACGAAATTTAAGTTTAAATTCATAAATTAATACTTATACAGTGCCCCAAGCCTGGGTATACCGTATTTCAGCAATTTACGTTGGTTTGCAAAAGTATTAATTCAAATTTTCTTTCCCTAGATATTTCCTAATCCTCGTCGCCATTGTTGCATACTGCACAAGTTAATGGGTTCATGTTGTGGTGACCCATGACCAGAGGAAATCCCTCCGAATGATTGACAGCTAGGAGACCTCCTTTGTGAATGACGGGCAGCCAGGTAAAAGGTCCTGGCTGGCTCTTTTATAGACTTAGCTTACAGTACCAGCATGCACTCTGATCCCAGAGTGCATCATACATACTTATACTATTTTAGATTCTGGTTGGCCACTCCGCGGGGATTTTTGGACAATAGATTGATCACGCCTGGTAAAAATTTCTCTTCGAGCAGACGAACCAACATGGCGACCTTATGTCTCGCTTCGTCGCTTTCCCGACGTGGAAAACCTCTGAATTCTCCGGCTAGGGAGATTGTTTGCAATGTTTTCAAATACATGGAGACTCAGAACACAACACGGATGCTGAAACAACAAATTTAAGAGACCAGCTTTGCCACTGGAAAATCTCAGAGAACGGTAAGCGTGTCTTGTCAGTAGGAAAGGAAACACCGATACCCAACTCTGGCCAAAACTACGGCATGACGATTAAGCCTAACGCCGCAGACGCCGCCGCGACGGCCGAGCGCATCGAAAGCTGAAGCACGCAGAGAAATTGTCAAACTTGCTCGCCCTTTGCAGCTATGATTCCGACTTACGTAAGTCCAGAAAATGTTGCTCTACGTTGTAGTTCTTCGGTAAGTTAATTGCGTAGCCACAACTAGTGTTTGTTTACTTGGACGAGATGTGGGCCAACGAACATCACAGCCGACAAATGCAGTGGCACGGCAAGGAAAAAAAAGAGTTACGTGGCCGCCTCATACCAACCGGGAAGAGGTCGACGTTTGATATTATTGCATGCTGGCTCTAACGAAAAGGATTTGTAAATAGTGCTCAACTTCTTTTCATTAGAAAACTAAGACTGGGAATTACCATGAAGAAATGAACGGCGAGTGTTTTAAAAACTGGTTAAAAACTACTACCCAATATTCCGGCCAACTTGGTGATCGTGATGCACAACTTTCCGTGTCATTCAGTTCGACTCGACAAGGCAGCAACAAGCAAAAGCAATAAGCCAGAAATTATTTCGTGGCTCGAAAACAAATTTCCGTACCACTGCGAGCTGAATATCATAGAGTTAATTTGGGCCCAAGTTAAAGACGAAATAAGAGCATCCAACACAAAATGTAAAATTGCAGACGGCAAAACATTAACAACTACTGCAGTAGCCAATGTAACCCCTGGTGACTGGCAGAAATGCTTTAACCGCGTTGTAACGCTTGAGAATGATTATTGGTGCACTGATCATCTGATTGAATACCGAGTCGAACTCTTAATTATTAAAGTAACCAACAGCGACGACTATGACTACGAAGAAATGTAATTTTGTACCACTTCAACAATCTCCCTAGCCAATGACGAAAACTGCCCATTTAGAGCTCTCAAAACTAGCCGTCAAACATTTCGAAACAATTACCCGTAATTTACACAATAAAAATAACACGCTATCCCCTAGACCCCTACACAATTCTTATATTATCAGTTTTGCAAAAATATAAGCCCACTCCTGATATATTCTGGACAAACTTTTGGCTCTGTCATGAACGGAGATTTCCCCAGTTACAAAAGTCCAGGCATTTGCAATTTTCCAGTGTGGATCCTCCAACAAGCCATGCAGCTCCTCCTCCCCCCCCCCCCCTCCCACGTAGTTAACCCTCAAGAAATGCTTAAATCAAAAATCGGGTACGTATACTTCCTCCAGCATTATAAAGAAAAAATATTCTATAACAATAAATAAAACTAACATAAAATGAAATGAAATAAAACAAAATAAAAATATCATTGTCCAAAGAGTACTACCAATTTTCGTAGATGCTAGCTTAAACAAATCGTTGCGAGCCTAGCACATGCAGGAACTCAGTGCGTGTACAAGGATCCAGTCACCACCAATGTTAGTGCATATAGTAGACAGGCGATTGCAAACGATCATAAATACAGCTAATTAGAGTGGCCAACCAGAACCTAAACTAGTATAACATGCAAAGGTAGCCACCTAGTGGCAAGTAAGCAAGGATACAACATTAGTGGCTAAGGCCACTTGAGATAACTCAATAAAGGTGCTATCCAATACACCACAGATATCATAGCCAAAATGACTGCCACCAAGTTTGTGGTCGGAACCGTGATCCCCCAAGCTATAATTATTTAAAGCTGATGTTTCCTAATTAAATAGATTTTTTTTAAATTAAAGTTTTGAATTACAGCAATCTTCAAGACAGTGACACTCTTATTTCAGTTAAGGGAAATACCTCCCAGGGCCATTTTTCTCGATCCTCCACATCAAGTATGGCCCTACAGGTCTAGTTACTTACCGTTAGGGGCCCCACGCACACAGTGGCCAAGCCGCGCGACCTGGGAGATTTTCTGTTGAATATTGAGGAGCTTTATTCACGTTATTCCAGAACGTATATAATGCTTTGCGCGCCTAAAATGACCTGGAAATTTTATCTGTGTGTGCGCAGTGCTAATTTTATTCGTTTGCTAGTAATTACTATTAGATCAAACATCTAAAAGACTAATGCAGTAAAATTAAAATTAATTACACCAATGGATCGCCGAAGCAAAATTTTAAGGCACTAGCCTAGAAAATTATAAATTGTGATTTTAAAATATAAAGAATCATTCCGGTTTTTGACGACACAATTAATGCGTACACGTTGGCTTGTCTATTAGGCATTATGCCAACTGAGACAGTAGCTGCGTTCTTCGCTGCAAGGAACGAAGCTACTGTGTGAGTTGAACTTGGATGCGATCGGCGCGTGGCTGTTATAAGGCAGGCCGGATGTTGCTTTAAGTCCCATTAAACAAGAACAAGTGAAACACAATTGAAGTGAAAAGTAATTCAGAATTAAATTGCATTCATAAGTATTCCTAGTTCACTTTTAGCACTTCGAACAATCGTTGACACACTGCGAAAATTAGAACCAACTTGATCAGTGACCATTTCGGCTGAGTTGCAGTATTAAATTTTGTTGGGCTCCGTCAGTTGTCTGGCACCATCAGTTTGTCAAAGTAAGCATACGTCGAACGTTGGTAGACACAACACGTGTATAGTCTGTTCCACATTATGTTCTCAGAAAACTAACTGTATGATGCCGCGTTTTCTTCCACTACGAGTGCAAAAACATGTAAATGTCCCATTCGTAGACTCAAACAGTAACTGTGCAGAGTCTGCAATTGTGATATCAACATATTTTTGCACCCGTAGTGCAAGAAAACGTGGCATCATACAGTTAGTTTTCTGCAAGCATAATGTGGAACAGACTATAGTTTACTCCTTTTAAGCATTGTTGGCATACTGCTAATTTAGATACAGATTGTTCTCTGCTATCGCTATTTCTTGGAACAATGGAAATGCTCGTCTTCTTTACAGCAGCAGGCCGGAGCAGCACATCTATTGTTGTGTTTGTCCATTTACTTTTGAGCGGTACTGTACATTTAGTACTTCCTACTTTAATATGTATTGCGTTTCTTACGCAGCTTTTGCTTTGGCAATTACACTTGTTAACTTGTTGCTTATGTGTTATGCGCTACCTGCTTTTTCAAGGAAAAATGTGCGAAATCACTGTAGTTTTGACGATAATTTGCACGTAAGGGTATAATATTTGCTAATCCCAGTTGGTTTTGTAAAGTTAGCTTCCAGCGTTAGGCACGTATCCGAAACTAACCATATGTCAGTTAGCCCTCTCACACAAATGGGAAATTATGGATGTGCTCCCTTACACGTCAAGCCAACCCTCAATTTTAGAATGTTGGATGGTGAATGTAAATGTGACCCCAACATGTAAATGTTGTACCTTTTGCTAACTTACGTTTTGCTAAATGGTATATGCAGGAACTTCAATAATTATCATGACCCCCAATTTAAATAAAACATCAACTCACGACCCAGTAACGAACTTCCTTTATCATGTTAATCTAATCCCCTAACGTTTACACTACATACCAAATCTTTTTTTAACCTTTTGCCATTTTTTTTTTTTTATCTAGGACCACACTAGTACTACCGAACTTTGATTACTCTTTACTGACTTGTCAAATCATGGTTTTAAGTTAAAGTTGCACTGTCCTCTATAATTGAGTCAAGTAATGTGAAGACCACTAAGTGATACTTGTTGTGTTTTTAGGATTTTTTTGCTTTAAAATTTAGATTTTTAAGGTTTTGTACTTGGAGTTCATGTGGACTCATGCACTTGAATACAAGATACTTTGTTTGTAAGGTCTTTCCTTCTTCCCGTGGCATGGGAAATTACCCATTATCTCTTAGCATTCCTCCCCTCCACTTTTGTCTTCTTACCACAACTTTTACGACCCAATATTTGTCTCTTTTCTCCACTTTCCTCCTATTTGTATGAAACCGATACGACTATTTGTGATTAGTTCACAGTGCCTTAGTCCCCTTTTCGATTTTTTCCTCCTTTTCTTATTAACGCTCCAAACTGAGCGATCCGTTTCTTACAACAACAGTCCGTATGGTTGGCATAGCGTATGGCGCCTCTTGTTGTGGTCAATCCTGTTGTATTCTGAGAATTGATCGTCGTATCTTTTAATCTAGCAATTCCCCTATTTTATCATGGCTTTCATGAATTGGACATACCCCAATATGGGTGTACCCGCTGGTCCAACCTACAAAGGTATTGAGATATTGACCGAGGATAATTACCCTATATAGGCTCTGCGTATGCAAGGCTGTAAAGTAAAGAATGGCTAGGAAATTGTCCTAGACCAGGCTGCTCCAGCCGCAAACGTCGATCCTGATATAATTGCCGCCTATCGACAGAAAAATGAAAATTGCCTCTGTTTTCGTTTCCAAACAATCTCGCCCTCCATCCTCTACCAGTTCCAAGGCGTTACCAATGCTAGGACGATTTGGGACACGTTGAAGGCTCGATACAGCAGACAACATTAGAACTATCGGGAATTCCTCTATCGACAATTCATCGGGACCCGCATACATCCGACAGAAACAATCCCTATGTATATTACTCGTATGGTGGGACTTAGTCAAGGTTGTGCCGCTGCCGGCAAGGAAATAACAGAACACGAAGTTTGCCTTGCCATGCTCGATGGACTTGATAGGCCTCATTTCGACGCCACCTAATAGTACTTTTATTGCCAACAAGCCTTTACACTTGAAGGCTTAATACGGGACTCGCGCATAAGAAAAATCCTTTAGGAACAAGGAGCAGGTCTTCAACCGCCGCCGCCGAACCCCTACAAGGGGTACCAGTCTACGTGCCCCAACCAATGGTTTATCCTAACATGTTGCCAGTACTACCTCCTCAGACTCCAGCAGTTGTCGATTCCCCATGCAGTGACTCCTTCCGCCGCCCATTGCTAGTCCTGTGGGGCCCACGATCACAAGTTCGGGGTACGTACCATCATACCAAAGCAACAATGTGTCAGTCAGCGATGCACACCTTTGTTACAGTTATGGGCACGACCGTTCTCACTGTGGCAACAATGCGACCCCAGCACCCTCACAGCCACATCAGCAACCTATTCCTCGTCGCCGAAACCGCCCCCGACCTGATGCCCCTAAGAGTCAGCAGTTGGGTGGATTCTCCCATTACTCAGAAGTGGATAAGTGCACCTTCCGCCTCGACTCGGGAGCTGACTGCCATGTGCTCAACGTTTAGCCTAACCGTATAGACCATTGAACTGTGTCTAGCCACTTTTGGTGCAACTGTGCATGGATACAGGATAGGAGATGTGCAAATATCTTCAGTCAACAGGCATGGCACCCAGTTTTCGAATCCACTCATCCTGAGAGATGTCATTTATGTTGATGCTGCAAGAGTCAACTATGTGTCCCTCGGCGCTTTGACCAATGGTGACTATGAAGTGAGACACTCCCCTAAACGCCTATTTGTGTATTCCACTACAACAGGCAAGTGTAACTTTGTTTTCCATCGAATACGCAACTTGTTTGAGACGGCTGGCTCTGTTGTTCAGAACCCTTACACTGAACCTCCCAATACCTGCGTATGGTTTATGCGGCTAAGTGCCATATTGACATGATGCACCGTCGTTATGAACGTGCGCCCCATGACAAAATAAAACGTCTTTTCGTCGCTGGGAAAGTTATCAGGCCAACACTTGTAGGAAAGGACTCCCCCTTTTGCCCTGTCTGCGCCTCTATAAAGACGAAGAAGAAGTCCACCCTCGTCTTAACCTTCCTGTTGCTTCACGCCCTATGGAGCAGTTAGCCCTTGATATTTGTGGTCGTAACAATGTGCCTGGTCTTGGCGGCGAGAAGTTCTTCCTCTTTGACATCTACACTCGAAGATACTCTGTGTTCCCCCCTGGTGCAAAAGAGCCAAGTGTTCGAAGTGTCCCGGGACCTCGTCACTATGCCGTGACACACACTGGCTACCAACTACTCCGCATCTCATCTGACAATGGCGGGGAGTTTATAAACCACTCTTTCCAGTTCTTCTGCGCTGCCAAAGGGATCCATCATGTCAAATCCATGTTTTTCATGCCGCAGCACAATCCCCGAGCCGAGCGAGCACATGGCGTTCCTAAATCGATGGCACGTTCTTTCCTCAACGATGCAAACTTACCCGCACAGTTCTGGCCGTAGGCTATCCTTGCGTCTGCAGATGCAAGAAACTGTCTTGGGTCAAAATCCCTACGAGGTGGAGAAACCCTGTTAGAAAAGTGGTCTGGCCGTGTGCCCTATGTCACTCGTCACAGGCGCTTTGGGTGTCTCACGTTTTCCCACATTGATAAGACCCGGCGTCGTCCCTAGCCCCCACGGCTGAACAGTGTGTTCATCTTTATTATGACCTCCAACGTCGGGCCTATAAACTGTTTAGTCTCACCACACAGCATTACCTATACAGCACGAATGTGAGCTTCTACAAGGAACAAAATGCGTCTAATCTATTCCCTCCGGGAATGAGCCCCGTCACTGGAACTTTGCTATGGACAATGGACGGGCCATCGCCTCCTCCTGAGGATAGGATAGATTCTTCGGACTCTGACGATGTGAATACACCCCAGGCCTTTAGGCCACTGAGGCCACTGTCACCACAGAATGCCGCTCCTCCACCTTCGCCCCTCCACAGCCAAGACCTCAACGTATTTCTCGCCATTTGCGTGGCCTGCCTCCAGTTGCCGTTTTATCTGCTGTGGCTACACCGCTGTTAACCATCATCGTTAATTCTGATGATGACATAGATGAGACTTTTCAGTCCTCATAAGTCCTCCTAATGATCAAAGTGTATTTTCTGCTGATGTTGTTTAAGCCTTTTGGTATTTAACCTAACTAATGTATTCCTTAAGGTTTATTCCCTCTTAACAAAGCATTCCAACTGGCGCTCTTAACACTTTCCAATGTGCTCTTTGTACCATTGTATATTTTGACTTGTAGCTCTTGTTAGATCCTGTGCCTTAGTCCTGTGTAAAGATGTATGTAGCTCTTGTTAGAAGCTAAATTGCCCTGCCTTATACGTCTAGCTCTTGTTAGTAGCTATCTTTCATTTCATGTCCTACCTTGCGTTCTTGTTAGAAGCCATGTTTATGCCCCCTTCTTAGAAAAAACATACTGTCTGTGTATCGGTACTATCGCTCTACTGCCTGTATGGACTTGCCCCTTCTCATGTCCACGAGGGGGGGGGGGGGACACTCCCCGGTATGCTTGTCTGTACTTGTACCTTACAATTTTATCATGTTGTGTAACGAAACCAACTGTATTATGGGAAAAACCTTGTAAGCCCTCAAGGGGGAAATGTTACACCCCTTATGGAAAGTTTAGATCTGGACCAGATCTGGAAAGCCTACATTTTTGATATAACCAGATATGGGTTCCAGATCTGGGACCAGATCTGGACCAGATCTGGCTGGATATGGCCAGACCTAGCTGGATATGGCCAGACCTGGCTGGATATGGCCAGATCTGGCTAGATACGGCCAGCTTTGGTTAGATACGGCCAGATATGGCCAGATCTGGCCATATCCAGCCAGAAGTGAGCCATTTTTAGATATAGCTATATCTGGCCCTATCCAGCCATGTCTTGCCATATCTAGCCAGATCTGGACATATCCAGCCAGATATGGCCAGATGTGGGCCAATTTTTGATATAACCAGATCTGGGATATCCAGCCAGACCTGGTCATAACTGGCTACATCTAAAATTGGCCTACTTCTGGCTGGATATGGCCAGATCTGGCCAGATAAGCCAGATCTGGTCAGATACAGCCAGATCTGGCCATAACTGGCTATATCTAAAATGGGCCCGCTTCCGGCTGGATACGGCCAGATCAAGCCAGATTTGACCATAACTGGCTAAACCTAAAATTGGCCCAGATCCA
This sequence comes from Lithobius niger, assembly GCA_023313725.1. Classification (NCBI taxonomy): domain Eukaryota; kingdom Metazoa; phylum Arthropoda; class Chilopoda; order Lithobiomorpha; family Lithobiidae; genus Lithobius; species Lithobius niger. Next base: position 21,618 of record JAHWFP010242007.1, read on the forward strand.
GTTATGGCCATATCCGGTCATAACTTGCTACATCTAAAATTGGCCCAGTTCTGGCTGGAACTAGCACGATCCTTTCAGAACTTGCCATACCTGGGGATGACCAGATCTCTTCAGTTCTGAAAATTTAAAAAAGTCCAAAAGTGCGCAAACAATTACTTCTTAGTGAATAGGCTAGTATTCCTTTTACGATGCATGAGCCGATATTTTTACCTCTCATAACAGCAGGTATTAGGGAATATTTATCCCTAGAATGTTGTGTCTGTCTGTTGGTGCACTTTTTTTTATTATGGCAACTCATTTTATTAGAAACTTGTGTGGTCCTAGATCATTATCACTAGGCTACAGTTTTTTTTTAAATTAGCATCCGATGTTTTAAAAATTTAATTTTTTAATTTGGTAATTAAAAGGTTTGGTTTAGTAACCAATGGTGATCTAGTAAAGGAAAATATTAATCCATACCAATGTACAGTATGCTAATTTTAATTTAGTCGCTTTGTGTCGAACAGAAAGTTTGTCGAGCTTACAACTACACCAGTGACTCGGTTTATTTTTGCAATGAAAATGTAATGTATCTGAGTTGGGGTAGGTGGCAAATAATGTTCTAAGACTGCCATCAGTTAATAAAAAGGGAAACAGTGGCAACATTACTTGCTAGGTCTATAATATGCATGAAGCAAGGTAGCCTAACGATTAGCATGATTGTTTCATGTGCACAAGGTCCCTGGTTGAGGTCCGACGTCAGCAACCCTGGCATTTTCGGGAAGGGCCCCTTGATACGTCGTGTTCATGTCAATTGTGGCACATAAAACATGCAGGAATTGCAAATTGGAATTACCTAGCAAAATTATCCCTCATCACACCTTCTGGCGCCATGGCTTCGGCTGGGGTAGCGATGCCCGTGTTGCTCTTGGATTGGCATCGTCTACG
>JAHWFP010242008.1:0-20908 GCA_023313725.1 Lithobius niger
TTCTTAATGGTACCACAGATCCGGACAGTTTAATTAATTTAAAAGTACGTAGACTCAAAAAGTATAAATAAACAGGCATAAATACTGTAAATAATATAAATGAGGATTGGTAATAAATCATCAGCGAAAATTATATACTAGAACAACGTAATATTTAAAGCTACCTTTGTACACTTACATTTCGTTCAAGTGCTGTGACCCGTATTCAAACCAATAGATGGTTCAGGCCTGTCGGATCGAAAACCCAACGGACAGAGTGTATTGCACGGTTCGTCAGGTAGAGAATATTCGACCTGATGGGAAAATTTATTTCTATGTCATGGGATTTTTTTCGAGATAATGGGAATATTTATTCTATCTAATGGGATGTTTTTGCGATGTAACGGGATTTTTTTTCTTGCTGAGGGTGCATTCAAGTATTACAACATGGAGAAGGGGGTTTGCATTTTGATGATGATAGGGGTGGACAGTTTGTAATGTAACTGTATCGCTTACTTGCAAAGTTTGTTGTTATGATTTTTTTTGGTGGTGGAGGTAATATTAAGAACGACGTAGGAGAGGGTTTTGGCAATATTGATAAAAATTGGTGATGGGTGATGATGAAGGGGGGAACTTTCCATCAATGTTGCTCCCCATTTTTAGAATGAAGCCTGCTAGTACACTCATTTTTGTTAAATTGTGCATCTGTCTTTATAAAATTTTTCCTACGAAAAGCGATATCCTTTAAAAAGTGAAATTCGATGACATTTCCTGCCGCCAACTTCATCCATGGCGAGTGACCAAGACTGGTTGTCCAATCCAGGTATCAGAGCAATTCTTGTAAATAATCGTTTGCACCTAAGGTTGTTAAAAATCAGGCCTGTTCAGCGAACGTTTTTTCTTTTCGTGACCACTGGAAAATAACGTGTTCATCATCAAATCGTAGCTCATTACAAAATCTACATAGTGTCGGACAGACAAACAAAAACAAGAAAAAAACGAAAGAAAACTATTACTCAATCTGCACGGAAAAAGTTCTATCTGATGGCAAAACACGTCTATCTGCTAAGAAAAAATCTACCTGATGGGAAGTAGACATTTTCTATTTGGTGGTATTTCTATCCCATGAGATGTTCTGTCATTTTGATCTGATGGGTTTTTCATCAAACAGGAGGACACTCAATCCATCACCAGAACACAGCCATACAGCCTGTACCAATACACATATGGCTGCTTGTGATGGTTGGTCCACTGGCATAAAGATAATAGCCATGTGGTAGATAGAATCACGCCTACCTAATCACGCCTACCTATACCAAATTAGAAGTGCCTGGCTTGTGTGATAAGACAGTTTTGATCCCTAACCTCTTCGGCAGACTGGAAGTTCCAAATATATGTTGTGAAATGATACTTTGACCTGACTGTTACGATCACAACTGTTACGATCACAGATAAGATAGAATCAGAGAGTATGGTCCGACTATCATATTGCCTTGCTTGTAAGCCCTATTTTTAAGCAAAGCAATGCGGCCGAACCATCAAACTATCGTCCAATTTCGTTAACCTGTGTACCTTGCAGGATATTGGAACGAATTATTCGAGATGATCTTATGAAACATCTCTCCAACTTTGATCTTATCCTTCCAAATCAATTTGGATTCCTTCCGGGAAGATCTACCACTTAACAAATGCTATATTGTATGGCAGACTGAACACTAAGTCTTGAAATGGGATTTCCAGTCGATGTGGTATGTATCAATTTTGCTAAAGCTTTTGATTCGGTGGTTCACCAAAAACTTCTTCTCTGGTTTAAAGCACTTGGTATTGGGGGTTCGATTTATGCCTGGATTGAGGATTTCATACTGTACAGATCACCGCAGGTATCTGTTGGATGCTCTTGCTCAAATGAAATACCAGTGATTAGTGGTGTCCCACAGGGGTTGGTCTTGGGCCCATTATTGTTTCTTCTATTTATTTCTTATCTTACCCCAAAGATTGATGGGGTTAAGCTGCTTATGTTTGCGGATGACGTTAAGCTGTATTGTAGTATAAAAGTCCAGACGGACCACGATTCACTCCAGGACGCCTTAAATTTTCTGACCGATTGGTCCAAAACATGGCAACTTCCCTTAAAAGCTGGGAAATGTAAAGTCCTGCCAATTGGAAACCAACATAGAAATACGGAATATGTAAAATTGGATGCATCAATTCTTGAGCGCATAATACGAGAGTAAAGACCTTGGCATTCATCTAACCATGAATTTAAAATTTTCTACACACTGCCACATTATTGCGGCTAAAGCTAAACTTGTAGGCTACATGATAAAAAAATGTTTCCTCTTGCGAGATAAACCTACACTTGTAAAAGCTTTTAAGGCTTATGTAAGACCCATTGTGGAATATGCAGGTATGGTCTCCTTACCTTATCAAGGACATCATTACTGTAGAATCTGTTCAACGTTTCTTCACGAAATTCCTGCTGGGTGTAACGTGTTGTGTGGAGCGCTATTTAGCTGAGCACTTCACGTTACTAGGGGTGCTATACAGGCTTGTATAGGCACCCACCTTCTAAATTATGTTTCGTTATTTGTAAATTCCATCCTTGGCGCTGGGGCCGACCGGTTCAGCCCCAAGGAGGGGCATTTGTAGGCGTTGCAAGGGAGTCCTGTGTGATGCCATCATACCGGACTTCATTGTGACGCATGGGTGGGCTAAAATGGGGAAGTGCATCTCAATTCTTTGGAAGCTAGCTTTTCGTTTCTGATGCAACTTCATTTGAATCTTACCATAGTTTCGATAGAATTATTGGGTTATTGCATGAGGAAGGATCCAGAATGTGGGAGAAGCTTGTCCCTTTAAAAGGACAGGTTGCCAACATTCTGTATCCAGTGGGAGGTATCCAGTGTGAGGTTATAATTGTAAAACAAGCCTAATGTAGTTCGTGGTGACATTGTCTCACGGATTCATACTTAGGCTACCTTTGTTCTCGATCAACGTAAGTTATTGATGCCTGTTGTGCTTCATTTGTATTCCAACTTTTGGCTATTAACTTTCGTCATTAACTTTAATATAGTGCAATACAGTGTATTGTCTTTTCCTACATATCATGCTTCCCTATTGTCCCCTAGCACTGGGTTTGAACTGGTTAACTCGGATGCAAACCACTTGTGTGCTCCTTGGCTTCATACAACGTTACATGATGTATGTAAGAAAATGGAGGCCTGTCCGGAATTTGAACATGCATGGTCTGTCATATTGGCAACGTTTGGATTGTTTAGGGCTTGAATCACTTGCTCTGCGGACCTTTCGCATACTTATGCAATCCTAACTGACTTGACTCATATTGACCAAAATGTTTTTTCTCTATTCGGGGAAATAGTTATAACAGAGGTCACTCGCTTAAATTGAAGGTGGGGATGGTACGGAGAGACTGTACGAAGTGTTTTTTAATCGAACCGGGTGGTGAAGCCTTGGAATAGTCTCCCATTAGGGCTGGTGGGATCGGCCAGTCTTGACAAATTTAAAACTGACCTTAAGAAGAATGATCTGTCTGGCTTTATGAAGTGTTTTAGCGTTTTTTTTATTTGATGCATGTATTGTCCCTTCACAAAGTTTTTTTACTCCATTTTAATGTTAGGACCAGTGTTAGCGGAGTTTCATCCTCCCTTATGGTATCCTTACTGTCGTTTTGTGCAAGAAAAACTCATTATTATTATATTATATTATTAACTAAGATCTTAATCCCTGATAAGGAGGGGTTATCTGAGGTCAATTTCCAGGAAATGATAAATTAATTAGGGTGCTGACCTGATAAGATAAACGTGTTCTTCAAATTGTTATTAGATCGTGCGCTGACCTTGATAAGAATATTATTCATCAGGAGTAAGTTGATTTTGATGGCGTTACTTTGAATCTCTTTTCTCAGAGCTCCCATTATAAATCACCTGACAGTGAGCTTTGGTTGTGTTCTGTTCGGTTGGCCTTCATTTCTCTGTTGGCATTTTTTTCCAAGAATTAGTTTGGACTGAAAAAATTTTTTCCCTCTTTTTTTTAACTAGACTGGCGCCAGTCTCGAACCTGGGTTTGGGGGCATTTCTGTTGAGTTGGTGGTGACTCCTTTACAGGGTGTGCTGTTGGTGTAAGTTGACGAAGAGAGATTAATAGTGGTTCTTATACTTCATAACCATTTTGTTTGTCTGCAGCAGAAATTAAAAATTTTCTGTTGGTGGTCGGCCATTTTGTCAGTTTTGACAAGTCTGGACATGAAAGGCTGTAAGGAGGGAAAGCCTCTCTCTCTAGGGGTAGCCCACTTTTTAATATGCAATACAAGCCAATCCCCTTTAACTGGCATGCATCTAAAACCACCCCCCCGGGGGGGGGGGTTGAGGTTGACCAGTCTGTTTTAGCAACGGTTGGCTGATAATCGGATTTTGCAAAAGGTTTGCCAATCCACCAGGTAAATTCCAAGCAGTCACTAGTTAAATTTTTTCTCAGTTGTCATCCCACCTTTTATTACATGAGATATTTAAAAAGCTTTAGACAAAGTGTCCGAGTTGGCGTTTACCAAAACCAAATAAGTAATTGTACAGTAAGCCGATAAACTTTTACTATAACTACAACAGGCTTACTAAACAAAATGTGATATGTGTCTCACTGGGCATAGTCATTATAACAATAACAATAAGTAGCCAAGCACTTGAAATCCAGTACGGTCTGAGTTTTTTAAAGGGGAATCCCTTTTTTTAGTGCATCCAACATTTTAATATTATGTTGTTACACTATATAAGTTGCAGTACGTGCACTTAAACTAGAAGAGAATCAATAATGTTGGCTGAATGAACGCAAGCACCTTTAAGTAAGTTTTACGTGGATTAACAAATAATTTTAAGACGAAGAAGAAGAATATTGGTTTATTGAATCAGGCAAATTGGTACAAAAATCCGTATGTGCCCTCACCCCACAAGAGCTAATGCTCGCCTGTGGTGTGTTGGCTACCATAATAAAAATAAACTAGAAAATACAAGAATTACAAATGTCAACATACGAAACAATTGCAAAGTTTGTGTGCATCGTAGACAAAAAAAAATTACAATAATAGCAGTATAAAATTATTACCACTGTTATAAGCAAATGTTAAAATTTTTATTAGCTAATTTTACTACCATTTTTATTACTATTTGTATTACTATTTTAATACTATTTTAAATTACTATTTTTAATAATGGCGACTGCAAAGTTACTATTATTAGAAAATGCAGTTATTACAATCATTATTAATAGATGCAAAGTAAGGTGCATCGTAGAAAAAATAATTACAACTGTAAAAATAAATAAACATGCTACAAATAATCAAAGAAAATCAAGATAACAAAAAGTGCTTAAAGTATTTTTCAGCTTATAACTTTAAATAAATTTGCAAGGGCCACAGTACTGATACCCAGAAGCCACCGAAACAGGTGTTTCTGGAAACGATGAATTTCAGTAGTATCTTTTATGTAGTTGGGTATGTTATTGTAAAATTTGCTCCCAAAGTAGTAGCTGCATTTATGCAGTTTTTCTCTTGTAACTTTAGGCTGAATGACAAAATTATTAGATTCACTCCTCGTGTGGTAATTGGTCACAAAACGAGTTGTAGCATGTTTATTAATTCTGCGGAAGTTAATTAAGACTCTGTAAACATACAGATGGCGGACCGGCAGGATGCCTAGCTGTTGAAAGAGTTGGAATGAATGATCACGCTGTTTTTTGAACGTCATAACTCTAACAATTTTCTTTTGGAGCTTGATAACCGGATCAATAGCATTCATGTAAGTTCCACCCCAGCATGTAATCAAGTACTGAAGGTGTGACTGTCCCATGGCAAAATAAAATAATTTAAACATCTTTAAGGAAACATGCTTTCTAAGATAATACATTTTGCACAGTAGTGCACGCAGTCTATTAAGAACTTTGCAATTTTATAAGCAAAGATGTTCAGCCGGTTTGGCAAATCAAGAGGTTGGTGTCAGAGGTGGGGTGAAGAACATACTGATAAATGGGAATATCATATAGTTAGTACGTAATAGTGATAAGGTGGTGTCATAAGAGGTCAGCCAAAGAGTCTAGGTATTTTGCCAATAATGGATGCTACAGCAACTACATCCCTGATAATGGGATCGTGATTTAGGCAGAGTAATAGCGCTTGCTGACAAGGGAAACGGGGGTTGAAAATTGCTAATTTTGTGATGACGTAATGCTTGAACAACTTGCACGTTCCCTAACTCAGTCCTACATTACCTCAGAACTTTTAAACTTAGATGCATTGAAAGACTATTGTTAATTCTGACCGTGATTAGTGCATTCGAATCCCTGCTGAATTTGTATTGGTGCTTTCAAGTGAAAGATGGCTGGTGACATTCACAGAAGGGCAGGGCTGTTTGGAGGGCAATGAGTAAATATCCAGTACAACAAAATAGAAGAGGGTTTTTTTTTAAATGAAAATCTTTGCTAATTGACGACTATGGTGATCGACATGTTATAGAAGAACGGTAATTGGTTTTTTTTTTCTGATAGTTGCTGGTCGTTTATTGGTTTTCTATCGACATTTCATTCAGCTCTTGACACCTACTCTATTTACTACTGTTTAGTTTAAATACTACTATTTAGTACTATAGTTTTAAAACTATGGTAGTGCTATGTATCTGCCAATTAAGGGCTTTGGTGTTACATTTCATTTAGCCTAGGCTTTTCTTTTTTAAATCAATGAAAGTTGCATGTTGTGTTACTGAATTGAGCGAAATACCATACTAACCATTATGGAATATCTAGGCTTCTTTGATATTCCATAATGGTTAGTGCGGTATTTCGCTCAATCAGTAACACAACATGTAACTTTCATTGATTTAAAAAAGAAAAACTTTGGCTAAAAGAGATGTTACACCAAAGCCCTTAATTGGCAGTTACATATAACTACCATAGTTTTAAAATTATAGTACTAAATAGTAGTATTTAAACTAAATAGTAGTAAATAGAGGAGGTGTCAAGAGCTGAATGAAATGTCGATGGAAAACCCATCAACGACCAACAACTAACAGAAAAAAAACAATTACCATTCTTCTATAACATTTCGATCACCATAGTCGTCACTTAGCAACGCTTTCCATTTTTAAAATGTCCCACTTCTATTTTGTTGTACTGGATTTTTATTCATTGCATTCTGTTAAACAGCCCTGCCCTTCTGTGAATGTCACCAGCCATCTTTCACTTGACAGCACCAATACTAACTCAGCAGGGATTCGAATGCACTAATCACAGTCAGAGTTGACAATAGTCTTTCAATGCATCTAAGTTTAAAAGTTCTGAGGTCATGTAGGACTGAGTTAGGGAACATGCAAGTTGTTCAAATATTACGTCATCACAAATTTAGCAATTTTCAACCCCCATTTCCCTCGTCATCAATTGTAATAAAAACTGCCTAACCCCATCCAGTATTACGTCAATCTTAACTATACTCCCCCCATGAACACAACAAAGTAGTGGCGATGATACAGGGGGGCGTGGGAGGTTCATGGCCCCAAATATTTTCGTGATCCTCCACCCGCGGAAATTTTGCAGCTTTTATGTCAGCCAAAATAGCAAAACAAGATGTGCGTTCAAGAAAACTGAGAGATTTATCGAGGCCCCTATTTAATTCCAGCCTACAAAGGTTACGGCGGATGTGTTGCTGAAACATGTTCCTGAAACGTGGCGTCATTCTTGTTTTGCTATGATTATGTTTTATAAAAACGCTATGGCAACAATGTCTCACTAGAGTCGCTTTGCCTTTCAGTAGTTATGGAAGAAAGGAAGTGAGCAAATTGCAACACTAACTTACGCGACTTATATTCTGTACGAACCAGCATTTCAGTTTCGTAGATCTGCATGCCGCTGGACATTCGCTGAGGCAAAGTTTCCCATAATGTACGCGAGCTCCAGAACGTATTTCGCATTGAGAAGGAGTACCCTTTACTTCAATTTAAAAGAGCTGTTGAATACTTTGCTTTCTAGAAAGTGAAGAATATTCATCTTAGTCAAAAGGCTTGAAAATAATCTGTTAACTGGTTAGAGAATTGTTCTGGGGAGTGTGGTTCCTCTCTTTCCCAACCAAAAGTGTGAGAAAAACACATCTAACGTGTGGAGTTGGGACTAAACTGAAAAAAAGGTATGTAAAAAGAGCAAAAGAGCAAAAAATATCGAGTTCCAGTCCGAATTTCACCATTCACCCCCCAAATAATAATTGTCTTCAATTAAGTCAGAGATGAAAGAAGGCAATCGTTCATCCCGTCTTCCGCGACATTCTTGGAATTATCACACCTTTACGGCATTCAGTATTTGTATGCATGCAAATTTTAATTTAATTTTTAATTTTTATTTTTATATCTTGAGAGAGGACTAAAGTTTGTAGCGTGTAACAATCCACCATGCTCATTGTTTGAGCGACGGCAGTACATTACTTCTTGCGACCCACATTGTTGAACTGGACTTTCGCATTCGTCATAGTACGCTAGCTGTGATGATTACCAATTATTTTTGTTTATCGTTATTTGGCCTTGGGCGGTCTAACAGACCGAGCAGCAACGTCTGAAACCTCAGTAACCATCTTTTTAATGTCTTTCGTGTGGAGCAGGTGCAGTCATAGTTACTGCTGCGACCATGAAATAAGGAAAAATAAATTTCAGCTAATAACTACGAGGATACAATACTGAGTGTGAGTTTTCAATCTTCATGGCTTCAAGGTAAATTACAGTTGTATTGAAATTAAAGGGGGTTGGGCATTTTTACATAAGGTTGATGAAAATATTGTAGGATAGTTTTATTTGCGCAAGAGTAAAGATAAAAAAAGTAAATATAGTAATTCAAAAGGTAATGCAGCAAACAAAAAAAGAATTTATCTTGAAGGCATGTTAGCTTGAAAACATCAAGTATAGGAAAAGGGAGTATGGGGGAGGGGGCAGTATCTGTCTGTAAAATCGTAGTGCCTTGATTAACAGACAAATTCGGCTGTCTCCCGGTGAATATTTTCCCCAGCCTTGCACCCTAGCCATATTATTCGGGCGTTGACACCGCAACAAATTTTGTAAGCAAGGGATGCAGTAGAAGGAAGGAAGGGTAATTTTATGCAAAACCATAGGCTACTGAGGACCTATTTTTTGTCACAGTTTTGGTTTTCTGATCACCATTTTTTGTTTGCTTACGTCATCAGCTGGTCACCCCACCCCCTTGTCATCAATCGTCGTCTCCAGATGAACCCCCTCCCCATCTTGATGGCGTCATACTTGAATGATCCATAATACCACACACTTTGCAATCACTACAACCATTTGTGAGCCTATAACCATTGTTTTTAGTTCAACAGTCACTAACTCGGCAATACTGACATCAGGTCCATATCCCGATAGTTCACGAGTCATCTTTCCTAAGAAGTCACTGACTTCTGTCGCAAGGGTATCAGACTGTTTGGGGTGCACATATATTATTAATTCTGTTTCGCTGTACAAGGCCCCTTCACCAATCATGTCAATGTACTTGTGGAAGTGAAGGCGGGCAAGCAAGGTGGTGAGGTTGCTATAACGACATTAGTGGGTGGTGATGACATTACAAAGTATTTGCAGATGTTGTATGTTACCATAAGGATCTTGTGGTTGACATTGCTAACCTGGTGACTTGGTATTCTTCTAAATTTAGTAGCTTCTGCCAGTATTTAACTTAGGTGATATACTCTGTCTTGGCAAAGTTGTCACACGTGCAACAATATCCCAGAAGTTGTAAAGCCAGAGCTTGACTACGCTTCTAAGTGCAGGATTTGGAATCATGTTTTTATGATCGAACGTAACTCCCTCTACGTTTCTGATCAATTTCCTAAATTGGGCTTGTAGAGTAGGGTCTTTCTTTGTCCAGGACGGGTGCCCAGATGCCTCTGTCTTCAGCTTGAGAAATGTGTTTATGTACTATGGAACCAGGTCAGTGGTTGTTTCTAAGAGTCATAGACAGTTAACCGAAATTTACTACACAGACAAAATTTACTACAAATGACCGACACAAAGTGACCGAAAACCAATGAACCGAAAAGCAAAACACCGACTAATGTATAGCCTACGGACACATCACCGACGACCAAAAACTCGAAACAACAAACACCGAGAGTCATATTAGACCGACAAGACAATATACCGAAATTGATAGAAATAAGTAACAATAAGAACTGTTTTTAACACTGCAATGTTTGTTGCGTTTTAGCTGCAATTTAGTACCAATTTAGTAGCAATAATTAACAAGAAAACTCAATAATTTCTTACATTTGATCCTTTGGTTGAATTGGAAAAAATTAACTCTTTTTTTAGGGGCTGGGGTGAGAGGAAATGTGTATAACAAGATACACACAACGTTAACGGAATTTCTGGGTGTTAGAAAAAAGCATTGAAAGGAATATGATGCCTTTATAGCTCAAACTACAATAAAAAAAAATACTAACATAAAAAAAGTAGCTTAATTATATCGGGATTTACCAAGGACGAAATGGAAGAAAATTCCTTATCTTTGAGGAGGGGAGTGGTGGGGGTTGGGGAAGGCATCGAAAGGAATATTTACAATGTCTAGCACACAAACAACAACAAACATACTGATAAAAAAGAATTTCGGGATTTACCAAGGACCAAGGAAATTACTTTCTTCATTTTTGCAGGATGGGTGAGTGAGAGGAAAGGAATAATAAAAAACCACGATACAGACAAAAATAACGGTAGTTCAGGGGGGGGGGAGGCAGGCGACAACAAGGCATTGAAAAGAATATGATGCTTTACTAGCTTACAAACAACAAAACAACAAAAATACTAATAATAAAAAAAATGAATTTCGGACCAATTTTTATCCGGGGGTGGTGAAAAAGGAATAGAAAGAAATGAAATTCCCAGTTCATAAGACAATAATACTAATAAAAACAAGAATTTCTGGATTTACGTAGGATGAATAGAAAAAGATATTACATTCTTTTTTTTGGGGGGGGGGGTGAGGGGGAAGGAATAACAACAAAAAACAACATACACAGAACAATAAAAAAATAACAGTATTTCTGGGTGGGGAACAAGGCATTGAAAGGAACATAACCCTTTCCTAGCTCACAAAAAAAAATACTAATAAAGGAATTTCGGAATTTACCAAGCACGAATTGGAAGGAAATGCCTTGTGGATGGGGGGTGATGGCATTGAAAGAAATATGTAATTTCTAGCTCACAAACAAAAAAAATAATAATAAAAAACGGATTTTCGGGATTTACTAAGGAGGAACTGAATAAAATTAGTATTTTCTTTGGGGAGGGAGAGGTGGGTTGGTTGAAAGGAAATGTGCATTGTGTATAACACCAAAAAAAAAGTCGCACACAAAAATAACAGTATTTCTGGGTGAGGGAAGAAGGCATTGACAGGAATAGGATGCTTTCATAGCTCTTTCATAGCTCTCAAATAAAAAAAATACTAATTAAAGAAAAGGAATTACGGAAATTACAAACGACGAATTGGAAGGAAATTCCTTTCTTTTTGGGGAGGAGGGAGATGAAATGTACATAATAACAAAAAACAAGATACAAACAAAAAACAACAATTCGTCGAACAAAATAAAAAATAAAAAAGTAACTAAAACGGTTCGAGAACCAAAGAAAGCTAAATCTCACAAAAGCATTTTGGCCAAGTATTTCGACCATCTGTCCATACGATCGAATGTCACTGACGGCCAAAACACCCATGGTTATGTTCCTGTCGGTCATGTGTCTGGAGGTCAAATGACCAACGATCATAAGAATTTCGTCCAAACATTTTCGGTGAAACAACGACGATCAACTGTCCGGAGTTCTCATGGGTTAAGGTAATAGTGATTGCTACCGTTTCTAAATAGTGCTATACAATTCATAGGTTTTCTGAACAATCTAACTATTGCTGATAGACATCACTATTTCGGGGGTGCACTATGTTCCCTCTTTTACCCTGTCTTCATCATTGTGAAAACAGGGGCTCTACTGATGAGTCTCTGCATAGGTGAGACAAAGTGGAAAAAGAAGCTACTCTTTGCATCTTAGTGGTCAAAATGGAGGTACTAGGTTTATGGGTGGTCACACGACATCGTAAAAGAGTCAACAGTACAGCTCAGTGTGAAATGCAAGATCACGCAAGATCATGTGGTCACCTTTTGGTATCCTACTGTTTCTGTTAATGTATGGATACATCTATGTTACTTGATGAGCCGTCCTAGTAAAGCGTCTACATACAGGACCGTGGCATTGATGCGAACTCCAAAGAAGCATCACAAGCACGAAGAGGAGGTTTAAATTTGTGCTCCTCCAGGAAGGCAGCGAGTGCAGGCACTGACTTCTTTTCCTCGTCGTACTCCCATTTGCTTCGGACGGTGTAACCATGTGCCAAACCCTCGCTCCCTATCCTTGTTTCTCTCGATGTTGTTCGAAGGAAATTATTGTAGGTTTGTGCAGGGTTAGATTACCATGGAAGAAATAGCGACGGAATACGACAATATTGTTAGTTTCCGTGTCGAACCCATATGCATAGTATTTCTCACCAAGCTAGACTTCTCCACCATTCCTACTATGCTGAAATTGTAATCCAGTCACGTGTTCTTCCCACTTGATCCACTGTTATACCTTTGTACTGTCTCTACTTCGTCCAGTAGTTTTGCTTAATACAGCAATCGAGTCTTCAGGCTTCCACTGTGTCCTGTACACCCTTATTGAGAAGCCCCAGGGAGAAAGAGTGATTTTAGAAGGGGACGATGGTAATGACTTCGTATAAGAGTGTTCGAAATTTCTGGCATGCTAAACGAAGTACTGTCACGTCATCCTGGCTGAAACGGAGAAGTTCGTTACGTAGATTATAGGTGAGGCTGGGTTCATCTTTGTAACGGGCTACTTCGCGTTAGGTGCCACTCTTCAAGGATCTTACTGGAGCTGGAAAGGGTCCACTGTAGTTCTGATGATCTAATAATGTATAGTACTGATGAAGTAATGTATCTTTCTTCACAATGACCTGAAAACAAAACAATTTTGAGATATCGATTAGTTTTCACAGGAGAACAGAATGATTATTAATGAATTTGTAAATGAATTCTCCCATTTGCACTTGTATGTAGCTAACAGCCTTGAAAAGGCACTACTGGTTGAATAAAGTGCTTCCGTAGATACTCGAGGACAATAAAGTGATCGTACCCTATACCAAAATGACTGATGATAATTCTAACTAGTTGTGCAACCTTCTTCGTTTGGTGTGACCCTTGACTTGTAGGTTTTGGGCTGCCACAGTTTTGCTTTGAAACGTGCGCTGAATTAAAATTATTTCCCCATTCTTTCACTGGAGTACTGAAAGGTGGGATATTTATCCTACTCACATCCACCATGGCTTCTGCATCAAAATATAGGTAAATAGGTTCGAGGTACACGTTTGCCTCGACCTTCTCAATGAAACAATTGTGGTCTTCATGAGCCATTTGCATACAGTTCTTGCAGCTACTGGCCCCATGTGCCACATTGCTACCATGAACCAGAAATCCACACATTCCACGTTGTGGAATGGCACCACATGTATCGTTTTTGTGTAACAAAAAACATCTACGTCCTCTAAAGTATCGGTGACACGCGTCACATTGAACACGTGGGTTACCGTTTTGTTGGCACTCTTTTGTGCGACGAGTATTGCACTGACCACTATATGTTTGTTCTGCAGCATGGGTGTACGTCTTTAGCCAATATTGACAAAAGTATGATATACGAAAGAAGTCAGTCACTGTACTAATGACATCAAAGTCGATATTATGATACGGTAACATTACAGGTGCACCATTATTATCACTATCAAACACAACACTAAACTAGGCTTTGTCACTATACACAGTAATTCTGCATCTGTTAAGCTGAACCTCCTCCCATACAGTCTGCAGCTTCTCTTTTCTGATATGGTCGCCATGATTCACTTACTTAGCCACACCGTTTTACAGAGTCATTAATGGAGGGGTTCGTCTTTAGGTCTGCAAGTGTCATGCCTCCAACAAGAGCTCTAGCTAAGCAGATTTTTTTTACTGTTGCTGATGCTGACAACACCGTTCTTACGTGCACACCATTATGCTAATTCAAGTAAGCTTCATTTCCGAGGTCCTCGAAGCTCATTTCATCCACCTCCCAGGAGTTCAGCTATACTGTGCTGTTCAGATACTGTCAATGGCTTGCAATATCAAAATGTTCAATGGATTGATTTTGAATGTCTAGAAAAGTGAAAACCTAACCTAACCTAATCTCTTGATGTGCCATGAATAGGAAGGAGACATGGTTCTCCATTGACGTACTGTCAATAACGATTTGTACAATTCTCCTGTACATAATCAACATTAGCTGTTTTCAGGAGGTCCACCACTGTTTTCAGTACGCTTAAAGGTGAAGAGGTAGTGCTGGCTCACTTGCGAGAAGAGATAGGTCAACAAACTGCAGCATGAAGTCATTGATGGTTAGCTTAACTTTTTGTTGTGTTCAACATCATTAAGTTCCAACTCGAACTTGTCAGTGATAGTGTGCTGACCGTACGTGGATTATTGAATAAAGATTGTGTAAAGATTTGACGTCTTCAATATACGAATTGGCTGTATAAATATCTTCATCACTAACTGTAGGTGATTCATTAGTATTCCTCTCTTCACCGTCATCAGTACGCAAATCTGCTATATCCATCTTTCGCTATCACCAGTATGTGAACCTGTTGTAGATGCACTTCCAACCACAGCTGCAGACACGCTTCTGTTTACGGCCATTTCCTACAGAAAAAATCCAAGTTTTAAGCACACTAAAGGTCACTCATGCAAATTTATGCAATAAAGCCATGCAATTATAGTTTGCGTCTTTTTAAAAGCTAGCCTAGTATCAGATCAATGCAGTAATCACAGAAATAATGGTATTTATTCAGAAAGGAAAGCTAGATTTTATATATACATTGCTAAATTTTATAATTTGCAATCATACAAACTGGAAATTTTAGCTAAAAACTGTGTTAAAAAACCACTTTTCTACTAATGGCACTGGTGAATATGGTGTAGAAATTATGCGGTGATGATGGGTTATGATGTTAGTAAAAAAGTATAACAAACCCAAACTCTAAATTCTCTGCTAATCTCAGTTAGTTGGAGTTCACCACAGTGTATCACAGATTAAAGAAGCAGAGCGAATACTTGTCTGCTTTCCACAGGAACCTGCTGATCATTTAACATATTTGAAGTAAGCTGATATATTCTTTCACTCAGAAGTAATTATACATATTGAACATTAGTAGTATAAAAGTGCGATTGGGCTGTCGCGTCACATCTAAAAAACCCAGGGGTATATAAACCCAAGGGAAAAAATGGGGAGGAGGTTATAGCTTTTTCCCCTCTAAATATCTTGGTTTATCTGGCAAAAAAAATAGTAACTATTGAAAAAAATACGGAAGCGTTTAAAAAAAAGAAAAAAACTAATTAATTAAAAAAATTAGAAAAAATAAAGGTAAGATTACGTTACAATCAATTTAAAATAGTTAAAAAAAAAAAAAGGAAGACTCGGATTCGAACTGGCAATCTGATATTAGAACCAAGCACATGGACAGCCTCGGCCAATTTGCCACGCACTATATGCCTGTCAAAATCATTAATTTAACTGTTAACATACATGTATTTCGATGGAGAAGCGCTTTTAATTGTAAATCAGTTATTTAAATAGATGATTACTGAATGCACAACGAAATTACAACGTAAAATCTCATGCATTTGAAACAAGTTTTCAGTGAGACGATTCTGTACCATACTATGACACGTTGGCTGGTCGGAAAATGTTTTTGTTCACCACACGAATATATTATCTCTAAAGGTGTCAATTCTTAGCGTTTGACAGCAATAGGGGTGTATTCTTGCATTGTGTTGCAATTGTTTTCATTTAGATTATTAACAAAACGTGCAAATTCTTTTTTTTTCTGATGTTCATCGCTGTCGCTGGTGTTACCCGCCATTGTCGAACCAGAAGGCCATAAGAAAACCTGATTTCAGCCAGAGCATTAATAAACGGAAATTATATCTGGTTGGACAAGTTTTTTGGTTGTGATTTCTGGTGTAATGGTTGTGTTGAAGCGTATATGCAAGGTGCACAGCTAAAAAAATAGTTGATCGATTGCTTTTGTAAGGTTTAGGTGTACCCTGTATGTAATAGAAAGTTCCAGATGATTCTAGTTTTCTAAAAATGGATTTTCCGGATATTTCATCAGCCAAAATTTCCAGATCATGCGTCGTGGAGCTGACCAAGCATGCGTATAACCATTTCAATTTAGGTTTCATGATGAAAAGTCACTAAAAAAGTCGCTTCTCAGCGTATATAAATACGAGTGAATAATGAATTAAAATGTCAGATTACTGCGGCTTTAAGTTGGTGCAAGACTGGATTTTGTGCTCGTGTTCAAGGCCGATGCTGAAAAAAATGCTGCCGGATTCAACGTGGGCTGGAGTGAGGAAATATATATTAAAAAATTTAGTTTTAAATTTATTAAGAGTTTAAAATTTGTTTGTAAAATAAGTTTTTTTTTACAAAGATCAAACTTTGTAATGTGATTTATTAAGTTTAAAAAATGGTTGATTTTGTTTTGTTTAAGAAAAAATTAGGTTACAGGAACCAAAGGTTTTTTTAGGTTTAACACACATTTTCGTTAATTTTCCGGAATTTTCCGAAATTTCTTAAAATGGTCCTAACTCCTAAAATAATGGCCCTACAGCCATGTGTTCGAAATTTGGCCCCCCCCCCTTCATACGACCCCCACATGCCACTCCAGCTTTTACTTGATCCTGTAAAAAATTTTTTTTTGGCCTACCCCAAAAATTTGTTTTACTTCAAATAGCTATAACTTTTGAACCGTTGGTCGTACAGTGAAACGGTTTGAAATTTGGTTTACCCTTATGTTACCCAGTACATTGAACACTGAGTATGACAACAATAAAAAAATGAAGATTTTTGTTATTGAGTTATCTTATTGACCACTTCGAATAAACTAAAAAATAACTAAAAAAATGGGTTTATTTCCGGATCCATGTTTATAGGACTTTTTTTGTCTTATTTTTGGTTATATTCGAGTATCGTTGTGTTCCTGGTAGGTATAACCTTGGTGGTAAGGCAGTCGTGACCCACCTGCCCTACCTATTTCAATTCATTTGACCATGCTATTTTAAACTTGTTTTATGTTTCACTTGTACGCATGCTTTTAATTTTTGCTTTTGCACTGTTGTAATCTCATTAATTACGCTTTGTTGCACCATTTTTCCTCTTCTTCATGTATTCACTGCTGTCCCCTCTTTGGGCTGACAGTCAGTGATCCCCTGGGTCCTTGCCAGTCCTGTTGCTCTGCAACAAAATTATTATTATTATTATAAACAAACGCTGGTTGTAACATCAATGAAAAGCACATTGGACTCCACTTTTGTGTAATGTTTAGAATTCCAATTTGACCATTGTTGATCTTTAACTGATTGTTGGACTGTTTAGAGCTCTACAACACAAAGACAAATGAACTATTGTAATAATTTTAATGCTTTTTTCATATTAAAACAATACTGGTATTTGGTACCAGATTCTGCTTGTACTTTGTGATAATGTCTCCTTAATTGAAATGTTATTGATGTGACATTTTATGTTTTTGGTGAAATATTTAGATCACGGCCTAGTAGGAAAGCTACTATATTTTTCTGTGTTTATTGATTTTTGAATGGGGGGGGGAGAACCGGATTGTCCTAATTACAATACATAATTCCAGCTGCATTCTCGCTGTACAACGGGTATGCTCAGAATTGTTAGTTTATACTTGACTGATTGCATGTTCTGTGATGGTTTTATGGCATATAATACTCGCTTTGTATTTAATGTTAGTTAGTGAAAGTCAAATTTTGCGGGGCTTATGACTGATGTTGAGGGTTTTAAATAAATTATATACCGTAATTAGTGGTCATCAAGACAAACCTATCACCATTACCTTTTTGACTTAAATGTTAGACTGTCTGAGTGGGGAATCAAACCCATGACCTTCAAAACCGAAGGTCGGCGTGTTACCGTTGAACCATACTGACACGATATTTTTTAGAATTTTGAAAAAAGGGAAACATGCATAGGCAGCATTTTTATACACACCCACATAAATATACGTTTTGTCCAGTCACCACTGGAGAGATAGTGCACCACACACCGAGTGAAACAGAAATTAACACACAAGTCCTAGGTCATGTTAGTATGGTTTAATGGTAAGACTCCAACCTTTGGTTTCGAAGATCATGGATTCCATTCCCCGCTCAAGCAATCTGACATTTAAGTCCAAAAGATAACGAAAATAGGTCTGCATCCACATTTCTTTAATTAGTGGTCACGTCACGATGTACCTTTTCTAATTATCATACTTAATTCCGGCTTTATTACTGCTCTTCGACACATATGCTCAGAGATATTTCGACCTCTGGCTCCTAGCAAATTTTACAGTGTCTTGCGAGTTCACTTGTATCGTAATACACCCTAACGTTTATTATGTTAGTTAGTGACATAAGAAATTTTCTGAGGTCTGAGAGTTTACATAAATTATGGAACTGTAATTAGGTCATATCACGCCTCTTCACCCGAGCCGAGCGAGCTAGTTTCGACTCATCCGAGGTCTGCTATTATTGCAGAAAATGCTTACCCTTTGTATGTTCGAAGAACCACCCTCTAATTAAGGTTAGAAATCATTGCCACGTTAGTGGAAAATTTAGAGGAGCCGCTCATTCTCAGCGTAATCTTAGTGCACGAGAACGAAAAACCATCTCCGTTGTATTCCATAATTTAGAAGGCTATGATATGCATCTACTAACTTCCGCCGTGCACATATTCTAGGGAAAAGTTGACGTCATCAGTCGGAACACCGAGCAGTTTCAGAGTATGACGATCACGGGGTTAAAGAGTGGGATCAGTCTCCGGTTTATAGACAGCTTGAATTTCTTGAACGTTTCCCTAGATACTGCGGTTGCGAACTGCAAAGCCAACGGATTCACGATTCTCGAGGCAGCTTTGGACTTGGGGATAATATGTGCGTGGTTCGTTGAAGGAATGACTAGAGAGAGTGCTGTAGATCTCCTAACCCGGAAAGGTGTTCATCCATACGAATTCGTGAGCGACATGTCCGTTTTTGATAACCAAGATCTCCCATCTCGAGGAGCATTTTTTTCCTAGTTGAAAGAAGAGGATTGGCAGGGAAAGAGTACGTGCGAGCTCTTAACCTCTGGCTCAAGATTAGAGTTAAAAAATCTGTTCCTACCACGAGATTTATCAGATGACCGATGTTTTCCTCCTCGCGGACATTTTCGAAGACTTCCGAAAGCTGTGCCTCCGAAACAATAAATTAGATCCGTGCTACTACATCTCTACCCCGGGTTTCAGTTGGGCTGCACTCTTGAGAATGCACGAACCGAAATTGGAACTGTTCACTCACGTCAATAAACACAATTTAGTATTTTCAGGCATCCGTGGCGGGGTTTCATTTATATGTAAGAGGTTTTCCGAAGCTAATAATAAATACCTGCCTGGTTTCAACCCTCACGAACCTTCCCTATACATCATATACTTGGACATGAACAACTTGTACGGCTTTGCCATGAGCGCTCCTCTCCCCTACGATGAGTTCCGGTACGTGACGAAGGACGAAATTAGAGCTTTCGACGTAGACGCCGTGCCAGACGATACAGCCATTGGGTACATTCTCGAAGTAGACCTTGAGTACCCCAGCGAACTGCACGATGCCATAATGATTACCCGTTAGCTCCCGAGAATATCGAGATTGGGGAAGATCTCATTTCCCCCTACGCAAAAAAATTAGCTAAAGATATAGATCACGAGAACAAGTCTTCCTCTAAGCTCGCTCCAAATCTTCTGCATAAGAAGAAGTACGTTCTCCACTATCGGAATTTGAAATTTTACCTCCGTCACAGATTAGTTCTTCACCACATCCGAAGGGTTTTGGCTTTCAACCAGAAACCTTGGATGAAAAACTATATAGATTTCAATACCGCTAAAAGACAACAATCAACCACTCCTTTCGAAAAGGATTACTTTAAGTTGTTAAATAATTCGGTGTTTGGTAAGACTTTGGAAAACAAACAGAATCGGCTCTCCGTGAAATTGTGCATCAACGCTAAGAGAGCCGTAAAATACACCTCCCAACCTCACGCGGATTCTCTCAGGATCTTGAATGAAAACTTGGTGCAGATTAACCGCCGAGCTAGAAACGTTTGCCGCGACCTGCCCACGTACGCCGGATTCAGTATTCTAGAACTTTCAAAATTGTTCATGTTCGAGTTCCATTACGAGTACATTCGACCCATGTACGGTTATTGGACCAGGCTCCTACTTACAGATACCGACAGCCTGTGTTACCAAATCGAAACGGAAGATGTGTAGGAGGATATGCTTCGAGATCGAGAGCGCTTCGACACGAGTAATTATGCCCGCAATCACCGACTTTTCTCCGATGTGAACAAATTAGTTCTAGGTAAAATGAAGGATGAGATGGCAAGTATCCCCATCCTAGGATTTGTAGGGTTATGGTCGAAAATGTACGCGATAAAATCTCTCAAAACAGAAACTAAAAAAAAAGC
Source organism: Lithobius niger (assembly GCA_023313725.1). Taxonomy (NCBI): domain Eukaryota; kingdom Metazoa; phylum Arthropoda; class Chilopoda; order Lithobiomorpha; family Lithobiidae; genus Lithobius; species Lithobius niger. Next base: position 20,657 of record JAHWFP010242008.1, read on the forward strand.
TAAGAGAATTCAAAGAGTGTTCGTGAAAAAACACCTGAACTTCGAGGATTATGAATCAGTTTTAAAAACACCAACATTCCCGGCTAGGGAGTTTGGTCAAAAATTTCTAGCGTGGGACACGAAGTTAACGTTTTAAAAAGCCAGCAAGTGGACATGTATACAGTAAAATGCGACGTTTCGGGATTTATCATCCCGTCGTCAAGCAAAAAATATATATTTTATAGCATAAGCTACAAGTCAACAAGATACACT
>JAHWFP010242009.1:0-22688 GCA_023313725.1 Lithobius niger
AGAAATTAATGTAGAACTAAAAGACTTGACACATAAAATTCAGAAATGAATGTGAAACTAAAAGGCTTGACACACAAAATTCATAAATTAATGTAGAACTAAAAGACTTGACACATAAAATTCATAAATTAATGTAGAACTAAAAGACTTGACACATAAAATTCATAAATTAATGTGAAACTAATGGACACATCAAATGATACCTAAAAGAACACCCGTCACGTCTCTCATTTTACAGAACATTAAACAATACCAAATCAACCGTTACGCCAATCATACGAATTTCCACGTGTGTTTTATTTTTACATTCTCTTTGCTAAATTGTTGTTGGTATTGGTTTTTATGGAGCATGAACCCATATTCTGGGCTAGAGAATAATACTTAAATGGTGAGGGTTTTCGTAAACATTTTGTTGTAGTTTAATTCACCTTTTGTTGCAGTCATTGGAATATGGTTGGAGCATAGCGTTGGGGCTTACATACTCTCATAATAAAAATTGAATTGAATTGAATATGGTAAATTTTTACTGCTTTGTTTACGCGGAGATCGTTAAGTGCCCTTTGGGTGCTATGACTATCTTAAATAATAAATAGATAAATAAATAAATAAATAAATAAATGAATAAATAAGTATGTGTAAGGTTGGACATTTTCTTAACGGCCAAACGACGTAGACTTCACCAGTTTTGTCGTTGGTATAACAACACGCGCAAACAGCGATGTTTTTGTGACTCGTGTCGGGACCGCCTATTTCTTCTTTTCTAAACCGTAACGAAGCATCCGTTACGACATGGGTTCCTTGGCAACAAGTACCAATCTCAACCAACAAACAACACGCGTCCGATTCGAACGAAAACGCGGAAGTTTTGTCGATTCGCGCCACCAATTTTTTTCGCAATTCGATAAGGCTGAAAGTTTCTCCAAGAACTCGGCTATATTTTTCTCTTTCCTTCTTTCTGTTTTTTTTTTTCCGGAAAAAACTTGGGGTTAAACGATTATATGCTTAAATAAATAATGTGTTAAAATGCTGCGTGATGTCATGGGATGTTTTTTCCCCCTGCTCGTTGCGTAGTTCGTGTAAGTAAGTGTTCGTGTCGTACGCCACGAGATCAAAACTATCTGGCGTTACGACACGTGCTTTAAAAATTAAAATGGGTTAGTGTTGGCTGGCGTTGTTGCGTTTAACCAATGAGAAATACTGTAATGACACAGTAGGGAGATAACAAAGTACACTGCCTAGGGCTGGCCCCACAACACATGCCCACCCCCCCCGCCCCCACCCCGGCCCCGGGGGGGGGGGGGGAAGGTCGAGCAAAATGTTCAAATTTTTGTTTGTTTGTTGAAATACATGTATCAGGGCTCACACTATAACGATAAAAAAAAAATGAAAATTTTATGCATTTAATTTACCAATAAAACAATTTTACAACAATTACAAACAATTCGGTTCCTCTTACGCTGTGTGTTGCAGTGGCGCACCCAGAGGGGACGGGGGGGGGGGGGGGGGATTTAAAAAGTAAAACTGAACAATTGCAAGCACCTTCGATTTTGTTTTTTGACCGACATCAGAAGGACCCTTTTTTTCGCCTCAAGGAGGGTACCATTGGTTTTTGCACTACAAGCCGGGCTCTCAACAACCCGTTCTCTGTTCTATTTTGTTAGCCCTGTGATTTCTCTCCCTGTACCCCCGTCCCAAACCAAAAAAAAAGTGTGAAAAATTATTTACATCGAAGCTGAACAAATAAATAAGGAATTTACTGCCATTAAGATAATTTCTAAAGTTCTTAGAAGCCTGAAAAAATCACTGAATTTTTTAAAAATGCATTAGCTTTCCGACCTATTTTCAATTTCGTTTGCCTTTTCCAAAGAAAATTCCTGGATGCACCACTAGTGTGTTCTGCCTTAGTTTCGGCACGGTTAGCCAAAAATCATAATTTTTCAAGTTTACGTTCCTTTTTCTACAGAACTATAGGTAAGAATGTTATGATTTTTTGTAGCGGTGTTCATATGATAGCTGTGGATGGACGGATACCACTAGGTGTATGATGTTTAGACTCACTTACTGGTTTCGGTGACTATTTTACCGACAGTGCGACATTGATTAAATTTTTATCGAAGTTTATTATTTGATTTCTGAAAAACTAAACACCTGAACTGTATAATTCTACATCAACATCTTTCAGAAGACGTATGCTAACACTACAAAAAAATTTAAAGTTCTATCGACTATCGTTTCTGAGAAAAAGGAACATGAATATGCTTAATTTTCTCCATAGAAAAGCACAGTGCTACCATGTTACCTTACATAAAGATAGACTAAATCTCAAGGTAACAAAGCTATCAATCAGCATTCAAGATTGGCCTTGTAAGAATACAAGATAGAAAGGTAAGTCGAAAGTAAGCTATTAACGAAAATTATACACTAAGCGCATCAAGGTGCATGACTTACTTACTGCACTACGTTATTTTTAATGTATGATTGTCACTAGTCTGATGGCTTATTTCTGACTTACTTCGGACTCGTACCTAGAACTTTCCCTGTGCTAGCCTGATGAGCTACCAACTGCGCTGTAAGGGTGGTGACCAGCCCCAGCCGACTTTATCTACTGTCTTTCTCACGACTTGGGGAGGGGAGGGAGGCTAAAAAGAAAAAGTTATTTCCAAGTTTTCGATGGCCAACCACCTTACTCAATTAAATACCTACCTAAAAAAATCTTGAACTTCCCGTTCTCCCCAGTTGGCCATCCTCATGACTTTTCAGGCGACCTGTAGACGATTTTCTGTTGCCAAATTTAATAAACAGCAGTCCGCATGGCAATGTGTCACATTTTATGGGAAATGAATATAGTTTTACACGAAAGGATAGTGATACTTTAAAAGATGTTTAAGAAAACACTCAAAGTTTTATTCTTCGAAACTCCTTTGTGCGAGGTTCCTAGCTGTACAATAATTTTCGATTTGAAGAATGGGCATTTGACGGATTTAGGACAGCTACTATCCAGATGTCCATGTCTCAAAAATAGTCAGTTCCAAAGACAAAACTTTTCCGCAAAGCGTTATTGGATGCATGCGATAGTTAGAATGGAGAACTAAACATTCACAAAATGGGGAGGGGGAGGGCATGTAGAGGCGAGTCTGCTTGCTGCAAGCGACATTTTTTTAGGCACAGAATATACTTTCTTTTCTTTCTTGTAAAATATTTTGTTCAAATTGCTGTGCAAGCGATTACCGAACACCATTCAAATAATTACGTTCATATATTGGCCATGGTTTTTTTTTTATGACTCCATTAACCTCTCTATTGGACTCTATAAATTCATGTTCGCACTGGGCAATTTCACGAGTGGTCGAAAAATCCTTAATTTTTATTCACACATCCACAAAATTTGTTGGTGGGCTTAAAGAAATAGGACTCAACAACCATGGTTCAGCAAGATTTTCAAAGACTGAGCTTATCACTCAGGAACCGGTCATTATTTTTGGGGGGGGGGGGGGGGAAGTCAGGGAAAAAAAACTTTAAAAAGTGATCTACAATTTCGATGACCAATCCCTAAAAAGCTGGAACTCCCCGTTCCCTCCAGTTACCGCTATACCTCATGTCTATTCAGGCGACCAGTAGACGATTTTCTGTTATGCGGCCAAACTTAATAAATAGCATTTCGCATTGAATTGTTACACATTTTATGGGAAATGCATTTGTGAGAGTTACAGCAGAATGTATTTTCATCATCTTTTAATTCATTTTCATCATCTTTTGAGATTACAAAAAGTTGAATTTGAAAAATTTTCCTTAAACAGCGGAAAATCTCCTTCATTGTTCATTATTCACGTTATCTCCTCACGTTCATTGCAAATTTCTCCAATTTGTTTTCGATCGAAGGTGGGGTACTGAGAGTGCATCAGGGTTGCTAAGCAATATTGCATGCTGAAAACGTTACCTATACTTATGCACGGAATGAGTGAATGCTAGGCCTTCGAGAAAAATCGTGGCGCGAAATTGCCTTGCTTGCACCCCTCCCCGTGGGTGTACCACTTCTGGCTTTGAAGTCCACATCAAGTAGCGATTGATCGAAGATGAGTGAAACTGGTGAGTGACACCTCTACGAGTGTCATTACATTAATTTGAAGTGCACGCCTTGGTGGATGTGCGGGTCACCAGATTCGCATCGCATATCGTATTGATTGGTATACGTTCGCAGTGTGTAATAGCTTCGCACGGTATGATAGTACCCTCGTGAAAGTAATTTTTTTTGCCATGAAATCACGTGCCGATTTAGCTTGGTGGGAGTAATGGCATCTAACTGATTAATTTAAGTGACTTAGGTGCTTCTTGTTCAACAATTCGAAATAGTTAAATTTAAACCCATTAAATCGGTTGACAGAGGCACGCCCGGATGAGATAAGAGTGTAAACATGTAACTGTGAATCAGCATAAAATCATAAGTTGTTAAGTCTGATAACAGAGGGGAAACGTAAACGTACTAACTCGTAACCACACCCCCCCCCCCCTTCCGCAAAAAGAAAATGACGTGATAGCGCGCTCGTACTCCCCACTATCGCTCACGATGAACTGCGTGTAGGTAGGGCAGCTGGACTGACAATTAGAGCGTGCACACACACGTGTAGACGTGCGATGATTGTTATACGTAAGTGCACGAAAAATCCTCCAAGACACACTGACACTGATGCAAAGTGGATCTTAAAACTTGTCAGCACGTATTGGAGGCAAAACTGCTTTCCAGGAAAAGATGCTGGGAGGGCATGTAGAGGCGAGTCTACTGCAATTGACGTTTTTTAGGCACATAATATACTTTCTTTTCTTTCTTGCAAAATATTTTGTTCAAATTGCTGTGCAAGCGATTACCGAACACCATTCAAATAATTACGTTCTTATATTAGCCATGGTTATTTTTTTTTCTCCTGACTCCATTAACCTCTCTATTTTGACTCTACAAATTCACGTTCGCACTGGGCAATTTCAAGAGTGGTCGAAAAATCCATAATTTTTATTGACATATCCAGAAAGTTTGTTGGGGGTTAAAGAAATGGGACTCAAGAAAACCAATGGTTCAGCAAGAATTTCAAAGACTGAGCTTATCACTTAGGGACTGGTCATTATTTATGGCAGGGGGGGGGGGGGGAGTCAGAAATGTGTCAGTTGCATACCATGTCGCACATTTTAATCTAAGTTCAGCTGTTCTACACCAAGTTTGAGTGGAAGAGTTCTGCAAACAACCAGCGTGACGGCGAAAGCGAACATTTTGTCCAACACAATTGGGTGTGTCAGTATATCGGGTGTGTCATTTTTCTTAATTTTTGTCTGATAATTATTATGTTTGGTGACCATGACCATACCAAACAAGAAAATTATGCGTTTTTAGGACCCACAGCTGGTGATTATTGAAAAAATGATCACTGTTAATCTGCGCGTAACTAGGTATTATCACTCTGAATATCCTTGACTGGCGATAATTATTCCAACTAGTAATTTAGCCAAGCTTATCCCACCGAGTAATAGTTCGAAGGTTAAATGAAATATCTGAAAATTGCTTACTGCGCAATTTTCAGTTATTTTTTTATGCCGAAAAATCGGTCCACTCAGCATTTCTACTTTGGTTCAAATTCATGACTTATACTCACAGTTCGATCACGCAAAACCAAAAGTCAAAGATTTTCAAAGGTTTTCACCTCGAAACTTGCGAATTTTCGACAACCTTTACTGGTTGACTTCTTCAGGCAGTTGAGCCACCAGCACCCACACTCACAATCCTTCCAAACCCAACGAACTTCCAAAATGCCAAACTCCCTCCTCTTCACATCACAGTAGGCCTTGAGTCAGCATTCCAAGCTGGTGTTGGCACTGCTCATAGTCGATGTTTCTTCATCTGTTTCTTCCTCCGTAGTTGATGGTGCGGGGAGGAATTTCTTCCAGCTTGCTTCCAGCCTAGTTTTGTATTGGGGTGTCACCATGTTACTAATCATTTTATATGCTGGTTCTTGTGTGTTCAGTAGTTTTATTGACATGCCTCTGCACTGCTGAATGGCCATTGATTCTAAGGCACGGAGGTGTGCCCCCTTCCTCTAGGCCTACTGTTATGTGAAGAGGAGGGAGTTTTGAATTTTGGAAGTTCGTTGGGTTTGGAAGAATTGTGAGTGTTGGTGCTGGTGGCTTAACTGCCTGAAGAAGTCAACCAGCAAAGGTTGTCGAAAATTCGCAAGTTTCGAGGTGAAAACCTTTGAAAATCTTTGACTTTTGGTTTTGCGTGATCGAACTGTGAGTATAAGTCATTTCAATTATTTCATTTGACGTTTGAAATCTTAGTCGGTGGGATTAGCTTGGTGAAAGAGCTAGGCGTTTGATATCACGACTTCACATGACCGAAAAGCTTGGAGGGAATCCTTAACAAGTTTTATTTTTGGGTAGGTGTCAGATATTTTTGGTCCAAATTGATGAAATCCATTTTTTTTTGCTTTTTCTTTTATTGGCATTCGTTCCATTTTGAGGACGGCTTCCACCTAACCTTTTTTCATATGGTTAGTATTTCTTATTAGTACTGCAGTATCGATAATTTTTTTGGAGCACGAAAGTTTTTTTTGCTACTATTAAATTCGTGAGAGTGCTTGTGTTATTGGCTTTTTATTAACATCCCGACCCACGAAGCAGTTTGCTGGAAAGCAGCTTACTGCCAACACAGGGAGTTTAAGGGAGCAAAAACTTGAGTGCTCCAAAAAGATCGATAACTACTCGCCGCAGGAGGGGTATTGAATCAGAGTATCTCGAGAGAATTAGTCTATCATTTACGGCGTAAGTAAGAATTTCGTATTTTGCATTCATGTTGTTGCAGCTTTCGTTAATTTTATAGCGAGTCTTTTAATTATTATTTGACATTTTTCTGGTAAAGATTTTTCTAGGATAATCAGTTTTTTTTTGCTTGCGTGTCTGTGTGGTAAAAAGGAATAAATTCACAAAAGGTCTACACAATAGACTTTCGTCTCGATTGGCTACTCTGTATGGCACACAGAGAAAACTCAATCGAGATTGTGTAGGCCATTTGTGAATTTACCCTTTTTTTACCACACAGACAAGCAAGGAAAAAAGTTGATTATCCTGGAAAAAATTTTACCGGATAAATTTTTAATTATTTTTAATGAAAAAAACTGGTTACTGACGTGTCAAACAGTCAAACGTGCGCCGGTTTGGAAAACGTTTGAACGTTTGTGTTTCTTCATTTATTACGTTTATCCAGTACTAAATCAAACTTCAGACTCGTAGCACTATTTTTTTATGTAGCACAAAAGCAATGGCTTTCTGCACGCATATCAACTTGGCGGAGACACACTACCACATGTCTAAATAATAAATACTAAATAATTTAGCAGTTGGCTTATTTCGAGTTACTTGCAATTGATTCTTTCAGTGAAGAAACAGACAACAGATAAATTACAGATAATACCAGGAGGAAATAAAGCATACATAGTATGCTACGTATGCTTTATTGATATCTTCCTGAGAATACTCATTGCAGTTGCCTCCATAACCTTAGCAACATAAGCCCTATGATAAATTTTCAGCATTCCCATTTGATCAGTACGTGTCTGACAGAACAATTTGATTAAAAAATTGATTTTATAAAATATCTATCACATAGTTTAGGGTATTTTAAGTGATACTGTGTCAACGGTGAAGGTTCTACGGAAATGTAAGGGGTGGAAAAAATAATACTAATTACCGTAATTTTAGAAGTTAATGTTGGGATGTTTGCACGATTAAATTTTTGTGTTTCTTGTTTTTCAAAGAGAAAATGAAACAAGTTTATTACTTTCAACATTGATGAAGTAGCTACAGGAACTTTTTATTGGCTGTAAACAGAAGCGTAATATACACAAACTAGGAATTGGACATGTAACTTGCTTGTTACCGTAAATTAAATTTATAAAATATGCTATGCTTGGCAACAGAGGTCAAAATACGTCCAGGAGTTATTCCGGTTTTATTTTTAACTCATTGAACGTCGGAATGTATATAAACGTTAATAGGGCCTAATTAAATAATCTGCGTCGTAAACATGTCCTCGTAATTAAGAATCAAATTAATGATTAACGTTTCAAAGAGGATATGCGGTTGACTTAATTATACGGTATGGCCTTATGTAAGCTTTGCACAACTCTTATAAATGTTACGAAGTTTCAAACACTTACATCTCAACGACTATTTTAGTCTGCTGTACAGCCGAAAGGGCCGAGAAGACTATTGCAACGAGTTTGCCCGTCTGTCCGTCACCCTTTTCAATTTCAGGACGGTACCAGATAGAGACAAACGGCTGTTCACCGTTAGATTCAGCGACCAAAAATTAGTTTAAAAACACGGCAAATTAAAACTTCGTCGCTTCCTTATAGCTAATAGACTTTCTCGACGTATCTCAATGAGATAATAACTTTTGATCATCGCAATTAACTATACAGCAACACAAGAAACCATAAAAACTAAAAGGATTTCGTTAACGACACACATTAGCTTCATTTGAAATAGTCTCGACACCGTGTTGCATGGATGAATAGGCCAACTCTCGAACCAAATTAAAACGGCAGGTACAAATTAGGCCTAAAAGCGACAAATTACAAGACTCAGAACCGTAAAAAAAAAAACAAAAGGATTTCGTTAACGACACACATTAGCTTCATTTAAAATAGTCTCGACACCGTGTTCCATGGATGAATAGACCTAATCTCGAACGCAATTAAAACGACAGGTAGAATTAGGCCTAAAAGCTAACACATTTCTTACCGGTAATTGTGATGGTTACTATGCGTTTCGACTAAATAATAGAGACCGCAGTTGCAGTGCGTGATAGAGGTGTGCGCCTCAACATTTTCGTTGGAGGTGGTGACAAGTTTTACACCAGCGGGAGCATTGTGAACCTTTTCAGTGTTCTGATTATTGTTAAAAACTATCGTACTGATAATTGTTTGGCTTGCAGTTAAATGCCTTTCACTGTGAGAATTGGACATGCTTGGGATATTATGAAAGGGAGAAATCTCTTCTTTCCACCAATTATGGCTAAAATTGTTTACCTTAGATAGGGACCATTCTACAGCCGTTTAAAGATGAAGTGGTAATGGCCCAGCCACAAAGACGTATTGTGATTTTCTATTTCAAAGTGCTCTTACGAGCTCTCTATTTGTCCGAATTAGACATGCTTAGCATGTTCTGAAAGGTGTGATCTCTTCTTTCCAACAATCCTAACCGAAATTGTACAGCTTAGTTAGGGGCCATCCTACAGCTGTTTAAAGATGAAGTGGTAATGGCGCAGCCGCAAAATCGTATTGTGATTTTTCGATTCAAAATGCTCTTACGAGCTCTCTAATAGTCCGAATTAGACATGCTTAAGCAATATTCCCGTGGCTAGAGTGTATAATTTCGGATATGTTTTATAAAACGTATTTTTTGAGACCTGTTGTGACGGAATTGCTTTGTTACAATTTTTCAGGTCAAACCCATGATTGACCGACCGGACTAAAGGAAGAAATACCAGATTAAAAGGTAGCTTGCCATATTTGCTAAAGTGCATCTGGTTAGTTAAAGCTGGCCATCAAAGCTGGACTTCTTTCACTATGGTTGGTATTCTAGCAGCGGTAACTTGCTGAAAACCATAAAGCATGGCCATCGGCCCCAGAAACTAAAATTCAAATCAGGATCGTTTTAAAACATGGGTACTACAGTACTACGCCATTGTGGGGCAAGGTGGCCTGATGGTTAGCATGACCGTCTCCTGTGCCACAGGTCCCGGGTTCGAATCCGGCCTCAGCCACCCCCGGCATTTTCGGGTAGAAAAGGGCCCTGTGATGTCTCGTGCTCATGTCGATTGTGGCATGTAAAAGAACCTAGGATTTCCGATAGGATTTACCTAGCAAAATTGACCCTCTCTCCTTCTGGCGCCATGGCTAATGCTGGGTGCGCGTCAAAAAGCTACAGTACTACACCATTATACCCACCAATACAAGAGTTGACGGGAAATCACAGTTACGTCAAAGGTCAAAGGGTTTTAGCGAGCGTTAACCGCACCCGGTCATCTGCCCAACGAAGCCGTAAAGCCCTATGTCTGCAACCCCCGGAAGAATTACGACCATACCCTCTTACAATAAACCTGTAATCACAATGCTAGTTTTTTAGGATATCACGCAACAATGAATACGAAATGATTGTTTAGATCTATAAACCTCTGATGGCCTATCGTCTATTGTTTTACAAGAGTTTCATTGTATATGCATTATATACAGAAAATCGCGCTTACTTGCCAACTATTTAAGATAAACGGATGCGGTTTGCGGCGTTCGTTAGCTATATTTATCTTCTTCAATTCCTATCGGACACATTTGACGTAAATCTAATCCCTACGCCGCTGTGTACAATTTAAAACTGTGATGAGAGAAAAACGCTAACATAGATTTTGGCTGTGTACGATTAAACCATTAATTTCTCGTAAAACTATAGGTTTTTGGAAATTTTCACCATAGATGACTTTTGTCGGAAATTTCATGCTCTACAACTTTGGTCCTATTCATTATTGCCGTGAAGTTAACGGAAGACGAGATAATAGACGAAAACGCTAAACCGGTAGTGACTTTTGGTCATTTTTCCAAGATGGCGGCGAAAGCTCAACTCGGAATGTTGGGGAGTTTTAGTATGTTGATTAGTATGACGTATAGGGCAGTGACACGACGTAGTATTCTTGTATATAACTGTATGGTGGAGCCAGTTAATGGGTTAGCTACAAGGTGCACTGGTGGGGGAAAAGAAGAGTGTCTTACTGAAGCCAATACTATTAGACTGGATTTCTTAGGCTTAAAACGCGCGATTTTTGTCGATTTGTTGACAGTTGCTGACATTTTTAAGCACGTGGAATCTTTATTTTCCGATTACAACCTCGTAGCATAAGTGATTGGAGAAAACAACGGTTTTTTAAGCGAAATCCACTCTCAAAGCACTGGCTTGACTAGAAGTGCCGTTGTTTAACCCACCATTTCAATCTAGTGCCCCTTGCAGGTATCTCTCCTGTAGCCAATATGACGTCACTTGACGCTGCTCTATAGGGGTTATGTACCAATTTTCAGCTTAATGGGAATTTCTTCCCGCAAAAAAGCTAATTTGACTGGACTACACTGTTGAACTGTGGTACTGTTTGCAAGTGTATCTTACCATGCACAGGCAAAAGTTTGCAAATTCAGTCTGCCACAGGAAAAAGTTTTAACTAAGTTTCCAATAGCAGTTCGATTTTCCTTTACTATTTACGTTGCCTTCGTCATCCACCGCAAGAGTGATTACGAAAGGGATAATGAATTATGGGATGTGTATCTCACGAATCTCATTCAGGCGAGAGCAAGGTCGAGTGGAACGATAGTATTAGGTGGTCATTCCTGAGCTCATTAAAGTTTTTTTTCCGCCAAATGACGTCACTAGGGCATTTCTGGTTTTATGCGCGCCTTGTGCGCATGCGCGTTAGCGGTTACAAATTCATTGATTTGCGTTGTGCTAAACGGGATTATTTTTTCTGAGGTCATCCTAGGGAATTCATTTACGTCCATCAACATTATTAATATTGGATATTTAAAATGTCCAGCCGAACCGTTGTTTAATCAACACGTGACCTCAACTATCAGTACTTTTATTTTTTCTGTCTTATTGGCACATCGATCACAAAAAAGTCCAGACACGGTTTAAAAAAAAAAAGGAAAGGGGCACAATTGAATTAAGGTCATTTTCACCGGCTAGAACAAGGCGGTTTAGAATAAGAAAGTTATGGCACCCTTTCTTACATATATAACACGATTAAAAAAAAATTAAATCGTTTGGCTTCGCATCGCTCGTACTATGCAGACAACACGTGAGTAGTGACGATGTGATTACGAATTAACAACTTTATTTAGAAAACAGAACAATATAAAACATAACCATGACATAACGCTATGCAGTTACCACATCGATCAATCAAGTCACTGAAATAACCAAGCATTTTTTTGGCTAAAACACCGAGCAGTTACGTACTCAATCCCGATTGTTTCTTTACAAAACTTAAAAATTAGAAGCTGCTTTTTGTTTATAACACAACTGCTAACAAATCCGTACAGCTTGATGCGTACGGATTTTTTTAATGTAGTTGAAACTGTTGAATGCGTAGGATGTTAGTAAGCAAGCACTGGAAATTTAAAAAACATAAGCTATTAAATTATCAAAACAGTTAAGAAAATTCGTGGCAACCCCATTCCAGATAGTAAATGAAAAAAAATTAATAAATGTTTATGAAGCTTGAATAGCTAGCCAAATTAGATACGGTGTTGAAATCTATGTTTCGCTCCCCATTATTTTTTAAAGGTTGCAATTTTATCTTCGTTACCGTTTATTAAAATCATGATGATGATGTCATCAGGAAAAAAAGCAGTTGAGATTTATTAATATAGTTTTCAATTACATTTACATAAATCACAAAAAAAAAGGCCCAAGGACCAAGCCTTTTTCGTACTTCATATTTTACTTGTAAATGTTCACAGTATCCATTTTTTTATTTTTTTACAAGCAGTACATTTTGGTAGGTAGCTTTTTAGGATACCTTGTACCTTTCTCTTAAACCATAATTACTGCCCTTTCCAAGATGCTTAGCATGATCAATTATGTTGAAAGCTTTTTGAAGGTCAACCAGAATAGCCGTTTTCGAGCTTTCCTTCATTCATCAAGTCAGAAACTATTTTCATATAGTATAAGTGCACCAGTTGTGCTTTTATTTTTTGGAAAACCAAATTCGGAATTAGTAATTATTTTGTGTTTTACTAAATAATTTGAATTTGCTTACGAAATAATTTTTCAATCATTTTGTTTATTGTTCACAGTAGGTATATTGGTCCGTAATTATTGTCCACATTCGTTTTTGGCCCCTTTTTGTAAACTGTTCTGACTACTTGCATTTTCAACTTATCAGGCCAAATTTCGGTATCAATAAAAGCATTCGTGCAGATTAACTTAGCTGAATTAGAATTATTGGAATTTTTTTATATGCTTTAGTTGTATTTCAGCATATCCAGTAGCATTTGTCATTTTATTCCATTTACTGCATTCTGAGCGTCTTAATTTGTGACATTTGATACATACATAGTTTCTTTTGAAAATATTTGACACTTTGCTTTACCATCAAATTTTATTTTTTTCGCGTTATATTTTTAATTCACCCATAATAGTAGGTCAGATTAGGAAATTAAATAAATTTTAAGCTAATCGGAGATGACGAATTGGCTGATCAAGTTTTATTTTCAGTAATCCAGCATTCAGATTTCACCGGGGTGTAGCAGCGCCGTAACGGTGTGGATCCAAGTATAACGCCTGGTTTTGTGTTATGAGAAGCTACCAGTCGCGTTGAATCATCATCTGCGATTCGATTTTCTTGTAACAAATTGAAAACGGTTTGAATTGAAGATAGAATAAGTCCATTCAACTTCAAATATTGGCCACAATTTTTCCTGGCCGCTCCGTCCGATGGGTATGCTTGTTTGGCCACCGTTTCCGATACATATAAAGGCTTGTAGCTCGCTTTCACGTAGTCCAAAACCGTCAAAAACTGCAGCTAGGCGCGCTGAAAGCAGACCTCCTCATACAATTGGTCAGTGTTAGCAGCACGCAAAAAAACGTGGTAATCTTCTCGTTATTAGATTTCCCGGTGTTGCAGCACTAAACGAACATAATTTTACAGTAACGGTGACTAACCTTGAAGTCGTCGGACAATTTATTGCTACGTCAAAGGATCGTTTAATACATTTTTAGATGAAAATAGAAAATACTGTAGCGCAATATACAATACAATGTACACGTACCTTCGTTCTTCGTCCGTTTGAAATTTATGAAATTAACCCTTCGATGTCGTTGTTTTGACGTCGAGTTGACAAAGATGTACGTAGCATGAAGCCATTGTTGATAAACTTTAATAATTTAGTGGTAGTGCAGTGTTTCAAGTTTAAAATCCGCATATCACGTGTCACTAGTACCTTCAACAGCTTAGTCCGCATGCTTGAGTAATGCTTTTTTATGTTGTGTTTGCACCGCGACTGGTGGCAGAATAGTGGATGGCGCGTCGAATTTCTATGGCCAAGCCTGTATGACATGTTAGGAAACCGTGATTCGGCGCGATGCTATGCTGGCTTGAAGCCTGACACACTTCGCCCTCTGGTGCCGTTGATCAAAACCAGTACTATTTTACCACAGGATTTTCGATAACCGGCTTTACCTACTTACCTACCGTGGTAGTTTGGGTTGAATTGTAAGCAGAGTTGTGAAATAGTTGCTGGAAGAAGCCGATCTGGACGGTGATTGGCAAGGGGATCCTGGTAAAGTCTCTACTAGTAATTGCTGGACAGAGAAGTGTGACAGATAACCAGCCTCCTACAAGAGATATGTGATCTATTCTGGACATTAATATAATCAAGTATTTATAGTGTTGGGGAGGAGAATTTGTGACTGAGACCGCCTATTGAAACGTCTTATATTCATTCCTATTAGTTCCATCTGAGTTTATAGAGGGTGCCCTGAGGTTTATGTGGGAATTTCTACTCAGTTTTCAGCCTAAAAATTAAACTCAACGGAACGAAATTAGCTTGTTTTTATTTATTATTTAGTTTAGCTTAGTCCTGATTTAGTTTACTTTAGATTGGGGCTGAAAATGAGCAAAAATTACCTAATGGAACGCGTGGCGGCATCTGAAAACATGGACGGAACTAATAGGAATGAATGTAACACGTTTCAGTAGGGACTTTTTAGAGTTACAAATGCACTTCCTCAACCGTGATATAATAAATAATACAGTTTGGCACTCATAAAACGTGCGATGGAAGCAGCAGGGTTGTCGGCCACTTATATTGTTCCATTTATATTAAAAGTTTTGTATGAGCATGACGAGCAAGTACAACGGATTTAAATTTTCAATTCATTTTTTTTTCTCAATGGGTCGTGTAATATAGTCTGGTCTTTTCAAAAAAGTGTTTTAGGTCTACCTGATTTAAGAGGTGCTGAAAAGCGGTGCCGAAAAAGAGGTCCCCAATATACCTCTGCTCATTGTGATGATCTCAGGTTCTCCTGCTTTTCCCCTTAACATGATTTTTCTCCTTCTGAAAAGGTGTAGCAAGGTTAAAAACCGAGCTGTTTAATCTATACAAGCATTGTTAGTTTTCTTCAGTTGACGCAAAGCTCCACCCAACAAATTTTATTTAAAAAAAAAAGTACTCAAGATTTACAGGTAATTTTGGTCGATAAACTTCTCGACGATTCTGATTCCCAATTCTTATCTATCATAAAACTAAAAATATTCGATAAATCGATAAACTATAGAGCAGTGACATTTGCCGCCATATTGGCACCAGTATGGGTTTTGGAGGGCATAACTACAAGGTGCACTACATAAAAATGGAGGGAAAAACAACGTTAGGCTTAAAATAACGTTCGTTTCTCCAACAACAAAAATCGCGCGTTTTAGGTCTAAGAAATCACTCTTCACAGCATCGGCTTCAGTATGACGCCCTTCTGTTTCTCTCTGCAGTGCCCCTTGCAGCTAACCCATTAAGGCACCAGCGTAGAGTTATATACAATAATACTACGTCGTGTCACTGCTCTATAGCCAACTAGCCAGTCGTCATATAATAATGCTCTCTCTGTTCGATGAACACTAAAGAATGAGAAATAACACTGCCACTTTTCTAGGAAAATTGCGTGGTATTACGAAAGTGAGTCAGTGTTTACAGTCTAATTTACGACATCGATATAAAAAAAAAACAACCTACAATAATAAAGAATTATGGCCAACCGTTTCTCAGCTTAACTGTTGATTGCAAATTTGTTTGCCACTTGTAAAATTGACCATATCGTCGTCACCCCTGGCTCTGCCTTGTCGATTTTATCATCAATCAAACAGGGTCCACTACCATGTAATGGGCGCGTTGCTAAGCAATTCCATTGCAAAACGACATGCGGACATTCTAAACAGTTGCATTTTATAGCTTAACACTATTAGAGCCATCTATTTCGAGAAAATAGATTATGTGTGTTGCAAAGATTGGCAGTTTTTGACAAAATTATCTTTTGAACCGCCTTGTTTGTGTTTGTTCCTTGACTTAGTCAAGTAAATGTCGTGTAAAACAAAATGTTCTAATTTCTATGGCAACACTTTCGTTTTCGTTTTATGATTTGTAAGCTTTGTGGTTTTTCAAAAAAATTCTATAACTGTACACGTGTACTAACCTGTTCAATACCAAGGGATTCCCAGTTGTCATAAAATTCATAATTTTTTTGGATTTTGCGAAACGTCATAAATTTGTCACAAATGTTTGTTTTGTGTCATAAATATCATAAAACAACAGAAACTCTTAAAAAATGCTGTAAACAAATTCGCACTAAGATTGGGTCACTACCATCTGACCCATAAGTTACCCAAGTGACCCATAAGAAATTCAATATTTCTAAAGACGCCTTGCTTCCCCCCCCCCCCCACACACACACTTCTCGTAATGTTTACAACGTTTTGAACATTAACTTCTGTCTTCGAAAAAAGTATTAAAAGTATGGGATACAAACACGGTGTAGAAACCACACTTTTTAATGTTTTCAAGAATGTGTCTTGAAATAATAGCCTTTCCTTTCATTGAAAATGTGATGAATTTTCAAACATTTACAAACGTCTCAGTCTGAACTAAGATTTATTTAATTTGGTTATAAGATATCATCTGCATGTAGCATGAGTAGTCGTAAGTAGTGCTTATTTTGTTGTGAGGGGGTGGTTAGGTTATTTTAGACCTTAGTTGGACTGGGGTGGCGGGAGTTTCAAGATTTTTTTTCAGGGCCTTTGAGTGTGTCATAAAGAAAGGTAGGTCACATTTTCATGTTATCCAACCATTCTCCTCTCCCCTCTACGCCAAGTTGTTGAAACAAAAAAAGTGGGTTAAAAATTGTCCTTAAGTTGCTTAAAAATGAAAACAAGATGTCGGTTTGTCATAAAATTTGGATCCGTTTTGTCATGAAATTAAAAAGAAAATGTGATGTAGGCGTGGGAACCCTGAATGTCTTGCTTTAAGTAATGTAAAAACCATAACTTCCTACAGTGAATTGAAAAAAAAATAAAAGTTTCATCTTATATTAGTAATAAATATGTAAAAAAACACTAAAAACCTTAGCTGAACAAAGGCGAAACGAATACGGTTTCAGCAAGCAAAAGATCAGAAACTTCTGCTTGTTTGAGGTTCCATTTTACTGAATGGTAGACACTCGGGCCTAGGCCTATTTTTACCAATTGATCATATATCAACTAGGGCAACCCCCCTTACATGGCCGGTATAATAAAGTATTGTTGTTATTTCCCGTTTGCATGAAAATATTATGATTCCCATTAACAGTCGCCCAACCTTTTAGTCTAGGAGAAGAATTCAGAAAAGGCCATTGTTTAGGAGTTAAAGGCATTTTTTAGTAGAAGTGGTAACTAATTTTTTTCTGAACAAGAAGCACATGAAGAAGCTAGATATAAACGTTACCAAATTTTCATTGCAATTTTAAGACCGGAAATGAGCCTCCATCTTGGAAAAAATGGCACCCCAGAGAGATTTTTCTAATATTTTTAATACCTTGACTTATACAAGCCAGTTTTTCATTTTCTTTGCACCAAATAAAAGCATTTGAAACGTATTACCCTTCATTACATATTAACACTTTCGGTATTTGTAATGATTTGCTAACAGATTTAACTTAAAGATAAAAAATATGCATTTGCTCATCGTAAAATTTCGCTATAAACGTAAATAAACCTCTAATGCTTAGGCCAATAGTTTTAATGCCTATCTGTTCTTGTAGTACAGAGAATTACCTTTAATTTGGCATATAGAACATCTATTTCGGACCCATAGAAGTAGAGTAGTGGATACGTAAGAATATGAGTAACATTTAGCATTTCTTAAAATTAACATAGTGCAGTATAGTTGGTAAAAAAAAAATGAGCCGATTTTTCGTTTTCGGGATATTACCAAATTTTCTCCAGTTGTATCCTACATATGGACTATCTTGTTCCATTTAAAAACGAAGTAGCAATGTCATAGCAGTAAAAATGGTCACGATTTTCGACTAGAATGTACTCCTTCAAGCGTCCTACTTAACTTAAAAGGTTATACTAAAGAGTTTTCTGAAATGTTGTGATGTCTTCTTTCCACCAAGACTGAATAACTTTATTTGTCATACAAAGCGGCTATTCTATTTTGATTTAAAGGTGAAGTCTTAATGTCATAGCAGTTAAATTGCACTCTTTCGAATTAAATATACTCTTTCAACTTCCTAATTTTCATAACTAGAATATTTATGAAGAATGGGTCAGAACTATTGACTTTTAATGCAGCTCATCATTCACTGAGTAATTAGTAACACAAATTAACAAAATGAGTTTAAATGCTTAATTTGTACACATATTCCAATAATAAAACAAACCATACATGGACCACACATGTCTTGCCTGTCAACCGAATTCCATTTAAAATGCAGGGTGTTATGTCTACAGCTGTTAAATAACATGTTAAACAAGAAAACGAATGGGATAATGAGAATCAGCATGTTGAAATATCTAAAACCACTATTCGTTTTCATTAGTAGAAAAAATTATTACTGCACAAGGAATATCAAAAAAGAAAAGGGGGAAAATGGTCATAAAGCCACTCATATTTAAGATGCCCCACACTCAGTTAAGTTAAATAGGAAGACTGCAGATGTACTTAGAAATTGCGAGTTCCGCACTAAAATTAGAACATGTATAGGTAAATCACGATTTTACAGCACTAGCTAGATTCTTACGTTAAATATGCATTGACATTTTCTTGTAGCAAATTGTTTGCCTAACATTTTTGTGTAACCTGCAGTATGTTATTGATTTGAATGGTTAAGACGTTACCAGTAAAAGAAACATTTGGGGGGAGGGGGGAGTGGTGCATCGCCATCCCCCCCTCTCAGGGGGAAGATTCAGCGTCTCCCCCTATTTTTTAATTTGTGTTATAATAAAGTTTAAATGGTGTAAATTTGTTAGATTTTTCAGGAGGCGAGCAATCGGGCCCTTTTCTGTCCCATAGCTATTCTTTATAAAAAATACCATGTTGCCCATATGTTTGCGTAACCATTACTTCACTTCTATGTGACAGAAATAGAGGTTCTATATACCAAATTAAAGGTAATACTCTACTACAAGACATTATATAGGCATTAAAACTATTTGTCTAAGCGATAGAGATTATTTCACGCTTATTGCGAAATTGTAGGATGAGCAAATGCATGTATTTTGTCTTTAAGTTCAAAATCTGTTAGTAAACCATTAAAAATATCGAAATAATTATTTTATAATGAAAGGCAGTACGTTTTAAATCCTTTTTTTTGGTGTAAAGAAAAAGAAAAACGGATTAGTTAAAGCCGAGATATTAAAAATATTAGAAAATCTCTTACTGCTACCATAGATGGCGGCTCATTTCCGGTCTTAAAATTGCGAAGAAAATTTGGTAACGTTTATATCTTGCTTCTTCACATGCTTCTTGTTCAGAAAAAAATAGTAACCGCTTCTACTAAAAAATGCCTCTACTCGTTGCATTTTCTGATTTTACTCCTAGACTATTTCATTAGATTTAGTTAGATACCGGGTTAAGAGCCATAGACGCCTAAATCCCATTTGCAAGAAAATAGTGTGACTGGGAAAAAAAACATGACGTCATCAGTAGTGTGCCTCTTTGTTGAAAACACAATTCGAATCATTACTTATACCACAGACAAATCCGTTTCACAAACATACAAACAAACAAGATAAGGATTATCGAGATTCCCACTGCGGACGTCCATATCATTGCGGACACACACATACAAACAAACAAACAAATATTATGATCTTAGCTATATAGATTAGCTCTCATCCACAAAGATCTCTAGACAGACTGTTTCGCCCATGTTTGAGCTCGTCAGTAGACACAGAAAGATCGCAGCTGTGTAATCATTATTTGTTTAATTCTCTTTCTCCTTGAAATAAGGTTACATATCTTGTAACTGTGAGTTTCAAATCTCACTATCATATGGATTTCATAAATGGGTAATTTTTGACCTTATGTTTTAAAGGTAGATTCCTCCCGTTTGGTTTTCCTGTATGGCTCAGTTCTGCAACATTACTTCAGACGCCCATAAATGGTGCTAAGGCATTTATTTTCCTCTATTTCTTCCTTCGTGAGAAACGGTTTTGCAACATTCTCTCTATTTGAAGAAGCTATTTTTCTCGAATGTAGTAAGAAGGTATGTTCTTTCAAGAAAAAAATTTGTGAAATTGACTATCCGGCTTAAACGGAGTGACATCAGTTATTCCCTCCACTTTCCCATTTCTCCGTCCAAACGGAGACTAAAACCTGACTAATGGCGTGGAACCAGGAGGAAACACGATTTTTTCACCAGTCGGCCTTGTTTTGAAGAAGTCTCACCTTCTTCCTTTAAGGTCGTTTCAATGCTTCTAGTTGACCGAAGGGTTCTGCTTGAACTAATCACAACACGAGTGAGATTTTTTACACTTTTTTGTTTTGTAAAAATTTTACACAGCTTAATTGTTAAGACTCGTTATCCTTTATAGAAATTACGACCATCCGTTCGACAAGTAGCTGCATAGGACCACGCCCTACAACAAGAAATGGAAAATGTGGTTGTATGATCATAGGCACTCTGGCGTCAAGACTTATTCTTTCTCTTAACATCCCTCCAGGTATCCCTATACACCCAAAATTCATTCTGGTCAAAAATAATGTTTTAAACTGGAATTATACATCTTTATTTTTAAACTTCTTGCAGCAAGCCACTTAAGGAAGACAGAGATGTAATTAAATAGGATAGTCTCTGAATTTTATATTCTTATCAAAACCAAACCTGGTGAACGACCCCCAAATTGAGAATGATTTGGTCTTCCAAAGGAATGATATCAACAAAGTTAAACCCTGCGGAGTATTAGTTCAAAATAATGTTAAATGCACTTCTGATATTGCTTATGATAGTTTTAATAAGATGGTAAATCAAGATACACGCTAATATGGTGCCATCAAGTTGTCGTTGTAGTTTCACTGTTGTTTTATTGTTGTTGTTGCATGAAGGCAGCAGGCATAAGCATGTGTCTTTTCTGGGGAAAAAGTTTTGTAGACTACAACAAGCAGCTAGATGAAATAATTGCATGCGACAAAATCGGTTGCTAGTTTATGAGACGTCAGTACGCCCCAATAACGTAGGACAACGGTTTTGGGTCGTTGGAGGACTCTTTCTGGAAAAAATATGCTATTGAAAGTTCTTTGACTCTGTGTTACTGACTAGCTAGCTGGTGGCCTGGAAGTTATGTTAATCTCCATAGTATTTAAAAAGCCGACTGAGAACACTAAGTAGGCCAGAAATGAAAGTTGCTACGTGCATTGCGAAACATTAATTCCGTATACCTTTGGTGAATTGGGAACGGAGGGTCCTTGGGTTAGTGAGTTAAAGTTGCGTTGTATGTCTGATGACTGGAAACTTGGCTCGTTTTTGATATCACAGATGTTGAATAGCTGAAACTTGGCGGGTTTTTTGCTCACAATTTATTGTTTTTGGTTTAGATATTAATAACAGACAAACTACTGTGAAAGTAAGCTTTTTCGTAAAGATGATAGTACTAATGTTTGGCAGCAATATTCTGATCAAGACACTGCCAAATCGAGGAAAACAAGGAAAGGATTTTACTATAGTTAGCAGTTTCAATAAAAAAATCCAACTGTAATAATAAAATTTCGCTCCTAAGTCAGCAAAAGTTTACTAAGCTGACTGACATTTACTTTTTCTTTCTTTCTTCCTAGGGATCGTGGTAATATGGGGGACAAGGAGGAACCGAAGGCAGATCCTCCGGGAGATGAAAATAATGGTGAGTCTCAAATCTGGTGGTTTAGGCCTACTTTTTGCTCAACGAAGCTATTGATGGAATACATTGTGCAGGCCCATTCCCGGATTCCCACAATTGATATGGAGTGATGGGGGTGGAGAGTTTGTCCCTGATGTTACTAAAATGGAAGAAAATAGCAACAAAATTCGAAAGCATTAACATAAAGCTTTAACATAAAGCAGTTTTGTTCTTTTCGATATCCTGCAGTACTCTGCACGATAGCTTCGTCTAACTCAATTTTTTTCCATCAAATGTTTCATTTTTGTTGGGAGGTTTTTTTTTTTCAATTTGTACTAAAATCAATAAAAAGTAACCTAGCAGTTTATTTTTGTATTACACATTTTGGCAAAGGAAAATTCACCTGTTGGCAAAAACACCTCTCGGCAAAGGAAATTTCAACAGCAAAATATAACAAACAGGGTTCGTATAGGTCCTGAAAAATAAAAATGAAATTCCAGGCCTGTAAAAATCCGTGAAAGCCTTGAAAAAGCCCTTAAGTCTTGGAATAGTCCTTGAAATTCCCATAACAGAAAATTACGTTTCTGTTTTCTGTGTCAGACATATGTTTAACGTATATTTAAACAACGTATATTAAACATAAAACATAACCAAAAAAAAACCTAATGTAATGCCAGTGTTAGTGTGTTTCACCAGTTTCATTTAATGGGACAAAACCTGTCACACCTTGCCACAGTGTTAAGATTTCATATTTAACTAATTT
>JAHWFP010242011.1:0-15220 GCA_023313725.1 Lithobius niger
CGTAGCAAAATTGTCCTTCTCACTTTCGGCTGCCTTGTTGCTTTAAAGGTTTGTTTAAGTCGGTGCGATGGTTTTGTAATTCCACCTTTTAACTAACCGACGCAAATCACGCTTCCCCCCCCCCCGATTCAACGAAATGAGGCCCAATAATTTGTGCTTATTCCATACCTAACTCCATTAGAATCTGCCCAAAGGGAGGGGGGGGGGAGGGGACACTGTCACCACAATTGAAACCCTTTTTTTGACATGAAAATAATGAAACACTAACTGCGGGAATGGAAGCATTAAAAGGCACTAATGAAGCACTAAATACTGACGCAAGTTACATTTTATTTGGAGTAATTGGGGGAGTGGGGAATGGGAAGACCAGCGTATAGTTGGGCCCCCTCCACAAGTAAAATATGGTTTTCTCGGCAAGTAGTGAAGCGCTAACTATGTGATGACACAAGACACGAGAGGTCGGGTGTAAATGAGTCCTCGCGTGAAGTTCATACCCTGCCCGGTGAAATTCTAGTCAAGGCAACTTACCCCAGCTTAGCCAAAATAAAAAAGAATACACGGCCGAATTACTTGTTGTTTGATGTTTCTCGTGTCCTGTGCTTGAAGCTTATTGGCTTCTGAATCGTCCCAACTGAAGTGCCTTTTGCGACTTTACCTTGTTGGAAATCTCGGTGACTTATCTTTGTAGCGACTTGACTATGTAGCGACACTTAAAATCACCCTTTCGTTCTAGCATGAACGCCAAATAAAAGAACTAACTTTGCCCATTCAGTAGAGAATGGCATTCTTTATGTAATTAATTCGTTATTTTTTTTTAGCATTCACGAAAAAAGTACCGTGGGTCACACTTGGTACACGGTGACTGAGTGAGACAGGTAATAGGCCTGATCGATCCTCGCGTTGTGAGCAAATACAGCTAACATGGCGTACACGTAATAGAGTTTACAAGAAAACGCGAGCCAAATCCCATGCTACGTACGGATGGTGTTGGATGCAGCATTTGCAATATTCGTACGGTTCGTTACTAAAGAGCTCATTAACACTGGCGATAGCCAGTGTTAGTAAGGGTCGACCTAGGACCTCTGTGTTAAACTCTCAACTTTGAGAGCTTATAACTCCGTCAAAAGTAAACATATTTAAACCAAATTTGGAATCTAGCCTTGACTAGTAAAGGCCTGTCTGCAGTCCAAAAATTGTGAAATTCGGTCCCGCCAAACCCGAGATGCAGACAAGGGCCAAATAGACAACTTCTTGTTCAGCTTCTTCTTGTTGTTGTTGTTCTGGGGATACTTTCGTCTGTCCTCTCTACAGGTCAAACCATTTGTCCTATAAAGCTGGTTCTTAGCTCATTTTACAGGTATTGCTCTGTAGATGTGCCCTTTTCATAAGGCCTTTTCTAATTGGTCAAGTGGTTCAGGGGTTACGGAGCTCTAAAGCACCAGATACAACCAGATACATTGTTTTAAACATTGTTATTATGCAACAATACCAATTAGCAAACATCAGCTGCGAGACATAGACTGAAGATTAAAGGATTTGTTTCTATTGTTAACATTGGCGATAGCTAGATTAGTGAGGGTCAGCCTAGGGTCTCTTGTGTTAAACTATTAGCTGTGACCGTCAACTGCACTGTTTTACAGTTTAGCTGCAATTCTAAAAGTAACACGAATTAATAAACAAAAACGGAACGTTAAATGTTTAGAGTAAGGATCTAAAAGTCAAAACCTAGAAGGAACACGGACAAGCTTTGACAGTTAGGGTTTAGGTGTAAAAAAAAGTCAGTAAGAGGCTGGAAAGCATTAGACCCTTACTACCCGGTGGTCAGCAATAAATACATTTTCACGAAAAACTGGAAATCATCCTACAATGACCCATGTGATGATCAAGTGGTAGTATGGTTATACGTTTCCTGCTTTGCTTTACGTTGAAAATTATTTTTCAATTTAGTAACATGCCAGCATATTCGTAGCAAACAGCATTATGGTAATCCTTTACCATAAATCTACGAAATATAATAAAAATTCTAAAGCATCAAAAGTCAAAATGCCAAACTTCACAAGAAAATTGTGTTATTAAAGTTCCAAAACAATATTCTAAGAACAAAGAAAACCTGCTACAACCGTTCATACACACGTTCAGTCCGAAGAGACTAGAACTAATCTAACCACCGGGTAGTAAGGGTCTAATGCTTTCCAGCCTCTTACTGACAAAATTTTACACCTAAACCCTAACTGTCAAAGCTTGTCCGTGTTCCTTCTAGGTTTTGACTTTTAGATCCTTACTCTAAACATTTAACGTTCCGTTTTTGTTTATTAATTCAGTAAGGCTTGTTAGTTGTGGCTATGCTTAGTGAACCCAAACGACGCATTCTTACAAACACCATTTTCGTTCGCTTCGCTCACTCAATCAATGCTTTCTCTTCAGTTATTTCAGCTTACTTTTTTTTTCTTTCTTATACTGCATCTTTGACAATTTTTCCCCAACTGGAGGGGGGTAGGGGATCGACCTGTCCCTTCCCCCTATATTCCACCCCCTCCAGTCTTCTTCCCTACTCTTTATTGATGTAAATTAATAAACGGGGGTTAATGCAATTCATCGTTTTGATTTTGGTTTTACACAAACCTTTAATTTAGGGTTCACAGACGCCATTTGCGTTCAGTTGCTTTTAACGTATTCCTCCATTGGTTTAATGCCAGTGCTGCATTGAAAGGCAAAGTTGAAGACAAATTATAATCCTTGTTGAAGTATACGTAATTTCATGTTAATTTTTTGGTTAATTTTAAGTGCACGGTTTCGTATTTAAGGTAGCCTTGACACCTCTGTATGCTGTCTGGTGAGGGGTGTTGTCTCATTTTAAAAATTCTTTGACACGTCAGTTTTTTTTCCTTTTTTGACAAAAAAAGGGTTTACACGCACTTTTTCCAATGCAACTATTTCCCTTAGCGCCTATAGAGCAGTGTCATGTGACGTCATATTGGCTACAAGAGAGATAGCTGCAAGGGGCACTATAGATTAAAATGGAGGGTTAAACAACGGCACTTCTAGTCAAGGCAGTGCTTCGAGAGCGGTTTCATAGGCTTAAAAAAACGTTGTTTTCTCCAATCCCTTATGCTGTTAGGATGTAATCGGAAAATAAAGATTCCACTTGCTTAAAAATGTCAGCAACTGCCAACAAATCGACAAAAATCGCGCATTATAGGCCTAAGAAATCCACTCTTAACAGCATTGTCTTCAGTAAGAAGCCCTTCTTTCCCTCCCTCCAGTGACCCTTGCAGCTATCCCAGTTACTGGCTCCAGCATAGTTATATACAATAATACAACGTTGTGCTACTGCCATATAGAGCCTAATCCTTGTTCAACTTGCGTGTACTTGCTTTCTCATCACACTATGCGCACGACTATTTTTCACAGCCCCTAAAGCGATGATTAGATGTGTTGGAAACGCATTTGCCAAATTAATATCCTAATTGGGGCTCCGGGAACCATTGATTAACTATTTAAAAGGCCGTTTCCCTCTCTCCCCGCCGCTCTTTTGTCTGCCTCTCTGCTGGTACTTTTGATGAGGAGACGCATGCGCATTGCAACCACTGATCTCGTGGAGGTGTCTGGATTGGCTCCAAGAGTGTGACGAGGCGGGATGAATCCCAAGCACGAATTTTTCCGAATCCTGACTATTTCTGGAAATTTTGTTGATTCTGAGGACAACATTCACAAGACGTGACGTGAGGGGGAATTTGTTTTTTGTTAAAATTTCTGACAAGCGACCCCCAAGGGAACGCCGACTATTGAGAACTGAATGAAACGAAGCGAATGTGCATTATTTTCATTTGGCTCTATCCATTTTTGACTGTATATGTTTGTAGGCTGTTTGACAATCGTTGTTCAGTATAGAAGCCTAGTCGGTCAACAGTTAAAACGATAAAAAAAATAAAAAAACAGAAAACTTTAGAATCAGTAGGGGTTAACTTTGCAGTGGCCGAATACATCAAAGGATGTCCAGCGGCCCTGGTTTGCTACCGACCACCCAAGTCCGTACTGGCACCGGGGTCAAGGTGAAATGTCATTACGGCGGACGCTACTGACTGCCGCGTTGCCAAATGAAGGTGGTGGGTCAACGATCGACGTTCAACATTCTAGAACATGTATCCTGTAAGCCTTACCTTGTACATCCTGACTTACATTCTTTTCTGCTGCATTGTCGCCAACGCCAGGAAAGCTAC
Source organism: Lithobius niger (assembly GCA_023313725.1). Taxonomy (NCBI): domain Eukaryota; kingdom Metazoa; phylum Arthropoda; class Chilopoda; order Lithobiomorpha; family Lithobiidae; genus Lithobius; species Lithobius niger. The sequence continues at coordinate 4,221 of JAHWFP010242011.1, forward strand.
CCCAGTGAAAAATAGGATCACAACAGTACACGACAAAATAAGATCACCCCAGTCTTGATCACCACGATCAGTTCATTCTTCATCCTGTCCGACTTCCATCACACTGAACCAGACAGTGCATTCGAAAATATCAACCCAAACTCTTCCTTCTGGCGACAGTTAGGTACCTTTTACACGCAGAATAGAGTCAGCAAACTCGGTAGAGTTTTCCAGAAATGTCTGTTGAGCAAAAGTGACGTCAGCTTTGAATGCTGCTGACAGATTCTATCCGACGTGAGTGGGCAAACTGTTACCTGGTGTGAGCAGAAGAATGAACAGACTCGTGGGCAAAACCAATAGATTGACGTCACTTCCGCGCCTTGAAACGCTCTGTTGATTATGACGAGTTGTGATTGTATATTTGGAAGTTACTGATGGCTGACGTTGCGAGCCAAACTGTACCAGAAGAAGTTTGTCTTGGTGATTTTGACATAGCCATGACATGAAAATAAAAATTGGAGATTTAAAAAAAAACTTATAAGGAATGAAAAAAAGGGAAAGACCAATTTGAGGTTTGAACTCTCAAATTTGAACGCTTCCAAGCCGCGTAGGGGGAAATGGCCATTTCTGAATGTGTAACGTATTGACAAGCTTTGTTTTCTGCCAAAGCGAAACGTTAACAGACAACAAAGAATCTTCTTGTTAACATGATGGTTGCCTGTGGCCGTTATATGGCAAGGAAAGACGCTCCTTATGTGCTCCCGCGCACTGGGCAACCAGGTCGTGCGGCCAGTGGTCTTCGCGGCCAAAAGATACGGCGACGTGCCGCGCGACCTCGTCCGTTTTTCATTGATAATTCTCGATCACGTGGTGAAAAATGAACACGGAGCAACTATGGTCGCCCTGTGGTTACTTCCACGCCGCTCGGGATCCCAGCGGCCGCCACGACTGTCTGGCCACCACGGCCAAGTGCGCGTTGCAACATATACCGTAAGTATTCTCATTGGTCGCCGTGTGCGCGGGGGCCCTTAAAGTGCCTCAGAAATAATACATCAGCAAAAACACACACTGATTAACGCTGTGCAACACACACGCAAGTTTCATTCGATGACGTGGCTCAACGTTCGAACTGGCGGTCGGGCTCTTTTACACTGCTATAAATCGATGAAGCCACTCGTCCACTGGCTTGACGAACTTATTCCTCAGTCGCTTCCTACTCATGTCACTCGATTGAACTAATGTAAAATAAACAAGCGGCTACAGCGACTGCCTAGTCGCACCGGTCTTCTGTACAGTTCCTCCACTTCCAATGTTGAGGCGCACACCTCTATCATGCACTACAACTGCTGTTGTTATTTAATTTAGTTACGTCGAAGCAGTATATGAAAAATGGACGTAGTAAACAATGGACGCGTCTAAGCAGTCTATTAAACAATGGACGTTGTAAACAATGGTCATCAATATCTGGTACTGTTGCGAAGTTGAAAAACGCGACGGACGGACAGACGGACAAAGTCGTTGCAATATTCTTCTCGCCGGTTACGGCGTACAGAAGACTAAAACGAAGATGAAAGCTTGACTTAACCACAGTTCACTTAAAATTTACTACTTTGTGATATATTAGTCGAGACATATCAAAACAACTTTAAATTTGGTGACGTGTCGACTTTGACAATGCGCTGCTCAGATTAATGCACAAAGCTAATGTTTTACAATCTGTACACTCAGTTATAAAATAATACTACATGCAAAACGTCAGTACAGTTTCAGAAGTAAACCGTAAAAAGGGATAATGCAAAATCACCGAAGGTTACCACCAGTCATCAACAACCCCATCCTCCCGGCAAATCAAACCACTCTCCCATTTCCAAGAAAACCAACATCTCGCCCAGCCAGCTAATAGTTTTTTTAATGGACCATCCAGATCCGAAGCGTCTGTACGGATCTCAGGCGTCCGCCGGATTACTGTTTTGGCCGGCCAGATTTTGGTTAGCCGGACAAGTTTTTGGCTTCGGGTTTCTGATGTTTATGTTTAGCCGCAGTGAGCGTGGCACCTACTTTGGAAAAATACGAAAAATTGAAAATCATCATTTTCTTTGAACCAGGTATGTCCGTTTAAAAAAAGTAAAATGCGCCCTGCCCCCCCCCCCAAAAAAAAATAAATAAATGATTAACGAAAAAAACCGCATGTTTAACCCCCTTTGTTTAACTTTAAGTAATACTGATGTCCTTTGTGTAGCCAGAACTAATAAGGCTCTCATGAGGTCAGTTGAAATGTTTCAAAATATGAATCAACTGTTGTTGCAGCCCTTTCTCTCGATAACAATAAAAGTGTCGACATGTATTTAGCGCCGCCATGACCAGGCCAACATTATAAAACGACCAGGCCACACGACGCGAAACACCCCTTTTGCTTCCCTGTTACGGCTCCCTATGTGGCCCTTATAAAAGCTACTGTGCACAAAATTGTAATTAAAGAAATATAATTTGGTGGAGCATGGACGTACCAAATGTACCAATGTTGCAGACCACATTGGTAGATTTGGTCTGTCCATGCTCCTCCAAATTATATTTCTTTAATCACAGTTCAATTAATTACACTTCAGCCATAGTGTTATCTTATTTATACTAATGCTGAAACCACAATCTTCCATTTCCAATTTTCCATGAAAGAATTTTCATGATGAACGAACAGACTGTACTCCGTTTCGATGGCAGCCATCAATTGTGACGGAGTGCTGCTGTTTTTTTTTACGTCTGCTTGCGTGAGCTATTTACCGTAGAACCGGAAGTAGGTGTCTTTTTCCAATTAACGTAGGTACGCTGTACAAACAGTGATAATCAGGAAGATGGGGGATAAACAAACATTGATTACACTTGATGTGATTTTGTAAACGAAAATCGATAACAGTACGAGCGTGTTTTAAGTCACGTGCCGATCGAGGGGTGCGGGATAGAGAAAAATCGCATATTGGATCACAAGTGTCAGTGAATCGATCAGTCACCTAAAATCACAAAATTCAGTGATTTGGCCAGTCACCTAAAACCCAATTTAAAATCATCCTTTAAGTAGTCTGAAGCAGACTAACGGTTGTATAGCTGAATTAACTCAATTTCGAATCTCATTAGACTATTTATACGCAGAAAGAAATGAAGTAAAGTTGGAGCAAACTCGGGATTCAAACCGGAAAACTTCTGAACATGGGCAGGGAACAGGACACTCTAAACTCTTCAAAAATCCTCAACAAATTGTATCTTAGACCAAGACATATTTGTAATGAAGTTAAAAAAGAATATTATACCTTACTAGAATGGTGTTTTTGTCAGAATTCCCTTATTATGACTCATGGTAAGGGATTTTCTCCCTATACCTATCAAATTAGTTCACACAATGAGGCTGACTTCTCCTACCCTTAAGCCACAGCGAACATCTCTCACCCCTCAGCCACAATGCACATCTCTCACAATGAACATCCATTAGCCCTCAGCCACAATGAACACATCTCACAGTTGACGTCTCCACCACAATGATCAACTCTCACCCCTCAACCACATTGTTGGACAATGAATTCTCTCACAATGAATATCTGAGCCAGAATGAACATATTTCACGATGAACAGCTCTCACTTCAAACATATCAACTACACTGAACATTTCAGCCAGAATGAACAACTCTCCCTTCAAACATCTCAGCCACAATGAAACTCTACCACAATGAACACCACAGCCAAAATGAACATCTCAGCCACAACGAATATCTTTTGCAATGGACATCTCCACCACAATGATCAACTCTCACCCCTCAACCACATTAAACATCTCTCAAAATGAACATCTCAGCCACAAGAAACATTTCTCACTTCCAACATGTAAGCCACAATGAACATCTCTCGCTTCAAACATCTCAGCCGCAATGAAAATCTATCACAATGAACATCATGGCCAAAATGAACATCTCAGCCACACTTGAACATATTTCACAATGAACATCTCATCCACAATGAACATCTCTCACCCCTAAGTCTCAATGAACATCTCTCACAATAAAAATCTCAGCCACAATAAAAATATATCACAATGAACATCTCTTACCGCAGTCACAATGAATTTCTCTCACTCCTCAGCTACCATGAAGAATAGTGGACATTAAAAACTGGTTAGGTTAAAAACCTGTTGAAAATTCATTAAATCTCCATATATATCAGTAAGGTTTTTAAAATGTGTTAATTGTTGTGAAATCCACTTAGGTCTTCAGATTCTTAACAAACCTTAAATCTGAATTTGTGAATTCTCTTGTGAAATCCGGTGAAATGCGTCAATCAGTTCTCGCCAAAGTTGGTAAAATGTAGTACATATGCTCTTCGCCATGGCAGTGGACTCGGTAAATTTTGTTGGCATTCTCAAATGCGCTGACTGCAAGGCGCACCACCTGCTCAGCTAATTCGAAGTGACGATGTTTACGTAGCGGTGTCAGTATGTGTGTGCGTGTGGTGTGTGCAGGGTGCACGGCGAAGAAGCTAAGCTAATGGCTTTTAGTCAAGCAGGCAGCAACAATTCCACTAATTTGTAGAAATCCACAAATTATCAGAGTTGCTATACTCTGTACGCCTACTGAAATCAACACGGGTTTAACTCTGCCGTGATCTAAAGAAATCTACAACGAAGAGCTGTGGAGCTCAATAAATCTGCTGAAGTCTACCAATATAATTCTTCGACACCTCTACTACCCATACTGACAGGAAGGCATTTCCCGTGTACTTAGATCAGTCACGTGATTGGAACCAGCATTAACTTGGTTTCTAGTTGGGAACGCGGACCACTGGCCTGTGCTTGCTCCCTTTGCTCCAGCTCCAAGGGGCCCCTCACAAATCTTGCATTGCACTTTGGGAATTGGTTTTTATTTTGATTCTGAACTGATTAGGATAGTAGCCATTGGGCATAAAAGGGCTATAATGGAACTTTGTGGTTCAATTTCTCAATAAATTACAGTTCAGAATCAGTTCAACCACTTTGCACACTTCTGTATTTCCAAGAATTTTCAGCAGTGAGAATTCAACGCCACCAGACTTTTATTTAGATTTCAAGAACTTTGACGGCTAGCATATTTCAGTGCTTTTGTTGCCTACTAATAATAACGATGAGACGACAGATAAGCCAGTTTCTTGATTTTGCACCTTGTCGCTACACTACGCAAAACACATCCTCAATTCAGAATGGTTGCGAGGGTCATTTCAACTACTGAGTCCCAAACGGAATCTAGGCAAATACAGTGGAGATGCTACAGTTCCGTTTTACGAGTGCACCTGTCATTAGGGCACAAGCAAATTTTGTATGTACGAGCGCACGGAACCATAATGAACCGTGCACCGAGCACACAGGAGTGCACATTTGTCAAAAACTTCACCGAGTGACGTCGTTTTTATCCATTTCGTGAAGTCTTTATCTACTTATACTTCGTGTCCGCCATTGTTAAGTCCAGTTAATAAGCAGCTGAAACCTGAAGAGAGGGACAAAGATAATAGGCGATGCTGCTGCCACCCCGGGATTTTTCTATGCCGATATATTTGCCCCCCCCCCCCCCCCCCGCTCCTTTCCTATATATTGAAATACCAAATTGGCGAAATGAGTTAAGTTGTTCAAGGAGACTTAATTCATTTCTCAATGAATCAAGCACAGAACGGCGGGGTGTCTGGTATTCTTTGGTAATCTGGTGTGCAAATGCTTGGTCATCCTAGAGTACTCGGTAGGATTCTTTGGTAATCATCGAGTAATCCTAGTTATATGCAGTGCTTTTTCTGGTATCGCGTGGTAATCTACAGCAATTCTCAGTATACCTATGTGCACGAAACTCAGAAGATCGGTGGTAATCCAAAGGTAATCCGAAGTACTCCATGTAGTAATCGAATAATTCAAAATATTCCACATAGTAATTCAGTTATCTGAAGTAATTCATGTAATAATCTGTGAATCCGAGGTAATCCAATAACCCAAAATATTCCGCGTAGTAATCCAGTAATCTGAAGGAATTCATGCAGTAATCTGGTAATCCGAAGTAATCCCTGTAGTAATCCAGTATTCCAAAGTATGCCAATCTCAAGTCACATTCAAATAAGATGAAGTCACCTCGGTGCAAGATGAAGCCCCAAGTCAAAGGTTGGTTGGTCACTAATGCTAGAAGAACTGGACCCATTTTCACCCAACTCTGCATACAAAAGGAAAACTACTTGACAAATACATAAATCCAGCGTACACTTCATAAATCCAGCAATTCACAAATCCAGTGAGAAATTCACAAAACTGCTCAAACCAAAAATATGTTTGGATCGAAGTTGCGAATCCAGAGCTGGTGAAAAGAGGGGAGGGGGAGGGGGAGGGGTTCTGTGAGAGACGCAGGCCATCTTAATTCGACTTATCGTAATATGCATACCCATCCAAGTCAATATGGTGGCCGGCTTTGCCCCAACTGCTCTTTTATCAAAGTCTCCTTGGGGGGAAAAGGGCGATATAATAGAATTATTCGTCAAAGGTGATAATTAATGTAGCAACCTCAATACTTGTCGCTGTTGTGAGTCATCGTAGCGTAAGATTTTTTTTTTAATATTCCAACTGAAAGAGCGGAGTCAATACGGCGTCAAAATTACCTGAAATAATCTGTCTCTGATTATTTTCGAATTTTTTAAACACGGAATTCTTGCATTTGGTCTATGTTCTGTCTAGCCGTGCGAGTCAGCCCCTATCCCCTCAATCCTCCCCCCCCCCTCTCATCACAGCCTCCCATACGATGGTTGGGAGGGGAGGGGGACGTAACTCGAACTCGCCGAGCGCACGTGCACCTCTGATTTAGCCCCCAGGGCAATATAAGGGAGGGGGGGGGGCGCTCTATCTGGTTGCCATAACAACAGAGGTGTGTGAAATACGATCGCGCAGGTAGAGGGAGCGGTTGGCGTTTGGGGAGGGGGGTAGGGTTGGTGTTAGGATTGTCTGACTGTGGGCTTGGCAAAACGAAACGCTCAGGTGCAAATTAAGCAAACAAATGGAGAGAAATATAATAGACAGAGAGAGAGAGAGAGAATGAAGTAGGTGGAAGGAATGAGTGAACGAATGGTTGAATAGTAGTTACGCCAAATAATTGAAGAGTTTTAGAGATATTTTTTAAGGAGATGAACGGAAAACCAACCAAGTTACGTACGGATGTTTGCAATATCGAACAAGGAAGAGAAATTACAAAATTTACATTTGTATGTGGGCTAGTGGTTCATTCTTCAAATCAGAAGGATTGTGTACAGGGAAGCGATTAGTTTCCAATCGTAAACCACACATACGATACTTCTAACAGATACACATAAAATGAACGACTAGTGATACTAACGGTGGGGATATCTAGTTGAAGGCTAAACTTGCCCCGGACTAGCTTAACCCTGGATCTAACTAACCCTCGACCAGGGAGTTAGTGGACTGGAGAAAAAAGTTGGTGATATCCATGTTGGATTAAGTTGGGGTTTTGTTAGCTCTTTACCCGTTAGACCTCGACCTTCAGGCTAAATTAGCCATCGATATACTTATGTTAAAATGTTGTTAAGGCTCAGGAATAACGCTAATCCTGGATGGATATCACAGCGGATATCGACCTACAGGCTAAATTTTGCTTAGCCCTCAACTTATTTCGTGATGGATATCACCATTTTCCCTTATTACCGAGCTTAACCCAAGGATTAAGTTTAAACCTCAACTGGATATCCCCACCGTAAGAGCGACATAAAGGAGACCCATAAAGCCCTAACCAGTCTGGCTGCTCACGGCTGCATCACGTCGCAGGATGGTTTACCAAAGACGTCAACATCGGTCAGTAAACGCCACACTCACTACTGGAGTGCAGCAATTTTGACCTTGTAGGCACTCAGTAAAAACGCATTGCTTCACACGAAATTTTCTTCCGTCTGGGTAGGGATTTACCAGACTGGCTGCTCGTGACTGCATGGATTCGCAGAATGGTTTACCAAAGACGTCAAAATCGGTCAATGAAAACTACACTCGCTGTTTGAATGTAGCAATTTTGACCTTGTAGGCACGTAGTAACGCATCGCTTCTCACGAAATTGTCTCCTGTCTGGCCAGGGTTTTAGCCTCGACGGAGTGCCCGTGATAATGTCACCGCATGTTCCAGGTTCGTTCTGGGTCGCAACCGGATGATGCCAACTGTGGAACGACTATCCTACGTCAAAAACCGGTTGTGTTAGCGTTAAAGTAATAAATAGGTACGAAAATTATCACGATCAAGCTACGGTTCGCCTGTAATGCGGCAACTCGACGTGGACCAGCGTCGAACAATCTTGCGGCTGGTAAGGAGACAGTTTCTTCAAGCCAAGGCAAACTGGGTTAGAAATCGCGTGTCTTGCCTCCTGACTCAACTCCGGTTGATGAGCATACCGCAAAGTGGACGCCTTTTATAGCGTCCCTTCGGTAAAATAAGATTCTAGCGATATTAAATCAACAGGCCTGGGGCCAGGAGACAAAACCCGCAGCTTCTCTCTCAGCCGGCCTTCTGACAAGAGCTGGAATACGAATTGATTCAGTACCTTCCTAAACCACCGAACAGAGCGAACAGAACGCACCACTGTTAGAGACAGTTTGGCTCCAAACTTAACGTCGCGCGTGCGCAGTAACGTTGCATCAGCCGTTTAGTACCTTCCGAAATTGCAATCACAGCTCAGCCAAATCAACAAGTTCAACAAAGCACTCGTTACGCCCTACCTTTAACGTGACCAGGCGTGGGTAATTGACTGGACCAGGCTACGCTAATGGAAGTAACCAGGCGCGAGCAATACAAAATTGCGAACCGTCTCGGGGAGGTGGTTGCGGGTGATTGCCAGTGGTGGACATTTTGAGCATGCGCTCGGTACCGTAAACGATTCATCGCTGGCGTTGGTTGACGTCAGCAAGCCACATCAATACGGCTTTAGTAGGGAATGAGCTGAACTGTTACCAACAGTGGTGCGTTTGGTTCGTTCTGTTCGGTGCTTTAGTTAGGAAGGTACTGATAGTTACAGCACGGACGTGTACGCATTCATAGGCTCTTCCTGGTGATACTCAAGTCATATAAAAAACACCAACCAAGGACTACAGGGCGATTGCCACCAACTGACATGCTATAGCATCTGTAAACATTTACCGCTATCTAGTTCTGTTTAGCCTTTACTTTCAACAAGCGAAGGAACACACAAATAAATTTGTTTTTACACAACAACGTGCCTCCTTCATCAATAAGTGTAAAATTGGTGCACCCACGTGCACCAGGAAACAAGTTTAGCTTAGATTTTTTGACGCGCTCCCAGCCTTAGCCATGGCGCCAGAAGGAGAGAGAGAGACAATTTTGCTAAGTAATTCCAATCGGAAATTCCTAGGATCTTTTAATGACACAATCGACATGAGCACAGGACTTCGCAGGGTCCTTCTCTTCCCGAAAATGCCAGGGGTGGCTGAGGCCGAATTCGAGCCCAGGAACTCTGGCACATGAGACCGTCATGCTAACCATCAGGCCACCTTGCCCCACACCAGGAAGCAAGCGGTTAAGTTAAGCCTAACGACGTCACGGGCGCTTTTTTTCTGTATGTCGACCTTTCGAAACCGCTAGATGGGCACCATCAAGTGACAATGATATCGTTAACCTTGATCGGTTCCTCCCTAGTGCACGTGGACGCACCAACTTTACACTCACTAATTAAGGAGGCACGTGGCTTGTTTGTTGTGTGAAAAGAAATTTCTTTGCGCACATTCCTTCGTTTGTTGAAATCAAGTGCTACATAGAACTAAATAATGGTAGACGGCGCTAGATGCGCTAGATCGTATCATTCGGTGAATAGGCACCTTTTAAGTCGCAGTAAACAACAGTCTAGATGCCACAAAGAAGGTTTATTTTCAACCTGCATGGATTTTAATTTAATTTAATTGCCACGTGACGGTTTCAGAATCAGTTTTACCGCAGTAATTTAGAAGTATTTTTTTTTTTTTTTTAGGTAAAATGGTGTGGCGCGTTTGTCCTAATTTCTCCTAGCGGAATTTCTAGCCTAGAGGATAGGACAGTGGAATTTCTCGCACCAGGGCGGCGTTAGTATCCGTTACGTACGGCAAACCCTGAGCAAGTCGTAGAGGATGAAACCTTTTTTGAAACGTTTTATTGGTGATTTTGTTTTTAGCTCTGTTGTCTTAGTTTTTTTTTTTTTAACTTAGCTTTCCCGTGGCGCTTAGTCAAGGGTGACTGTTACAGCCGTATTCCCGAAATCCCCTCAAGTGTGAGTGTGAGAGGGCAAATGTGAGGGCAAACGTCTGAGGTAAGGGTCAACAATTTTAGTATAGCTACAAAAGCGAATGTGAGTGTCCTAACATCTGAGGGTATTTCTATAGATACGTTTTGACCCTTACACCCACATTTGCCCTCTCACACTCACACTTGAGTGGATTTGTGGAATACGCCTGTTAGTGATCCTCGGATCTTTGCCAGACCTGCTACTCCTGCGACAAAATCTGATTATTATTATTATTATTATTATGAGAAATGATAATAATTGGTTGGAATTACCACGTTGGAGAAATAACTATGGAAAGAGGGGACTAAATTATGTTTTACCAAATATATTGAATGATTTACCGGCTGGCTTAAGAAATTTAACTAACAAAAAGGAAGTAAAGAAAAAGGTTAAGGAGTGGTTAATTAAAGTTGACTAAATTTGCTTATCATGAAAATGAAAGTAGAATACTAAACATTGATGCGAGCTAAAAAAAAAATTTCTACTAATCTTTATTTTATTGTACTATTTGTATTATTCTTATTTACACTATATGAAATTATATTAATTGTAAGAAAAAAATTAATTTATTGTATTATGTTGCCATTGTATTGTGTTAACATTGCTTTGCACATACAAATTCGTATGAATTTCGTGCCTGTACGGAACATCTTGTACTTGAATAAAGCAGATTATTATTATTATTATTATTATTATTATTATTATTATTATTATTAT